>JALMQS010000058.1:2140379-2377607 GCA_024734495.1 Forficula auricularia
GGAACTCCAGAAGCATTAACTAGAAGTTTATACAATGCTGGACATGGGCGAGGACCAAAATTATTTAGTGGAAACATTTGGTAAATTTCAATATCAATTATTTCATGAAATCAATTCCTTTTATTTAAGACATTTATTTGTTGTTTATTTAGAGAACATGACTTTTGAAAATATGACATCAACTTCAATTTTAAATCGAAAGAATAGAAATCAAGAAATCGAAATTGCAGCAATGAAAAATAATCCATCGAAATCATTATTACAATTAAAAGCTTCTCAACAGGTGAGTATTATTTATTTAAATTATAAAATAAAACAACTAGCCAGTAACAAAGGTTTATAGAAATATTTTATTCAACTAATATAAATACTAAATAATATAAACCCTAAAGCAATTATCATCCTAATTATAAATTTCTTTATTAAATCTAAAAAAATTCAAAAAAGTATTCATTTCTGACCACGCCCCTAATTTATATAATTTTTTTTCTTATAGGAAAAGATGATTTATGGACATAACTCAATTTTTTCTTGAAAAACAATAATTTAAAATTATTTTGTTAATCATTTTTTTGGTAAAGATATTAGGGTGGTCCTTATTTTTGGTATTTTCGAATTTTTACGCTGACAGAGGCTCATATGGTTCGAAATAAATAAAAAAAAAATATCCCCCAGGTTTCAACCCCCTATCTCAATTTTAACCTGTGCCTCAGAACGATGTAAGATTCCCATCTAAATAACATGGGGTTTTTGCATTGAACGATCAATTTTATTCGGGCCAAAGCAATGGTTTTAAAAAATTTGAAACTCTGTAGATTTTATCCTTATATAGTAGTAGCTACCCTTCAAATTTTTACAGAATTGTAGCTATTATAATTTAGATCTATAACTTACTAACACTAAGATATGACAGTATTTTATCTAGCTGTAACTCCAAAATTATAATAACTAAAAATCTGAAAAAATACGGAGGATGCTTCATTATAGAACAAAGTTTACAGAGATTCAAATTTTTTGAAATATTACTTTGGCCGGAGCCAAAAATTGATTGTTCAAAAGCCCATGTTATTTAGATGGAAAACTTGCATCGCTCTGAGCAAGTTAAAATTGAGA
This sequence comes from Forficula auricularia, assembly GCA_024734495.1. Classification (NCBI taxonomy): domain Eukaryota; kingdom Metazoa; phylum Arthropoda; class Insecta; order Dermaptera; family Forficulidae; genus Forficula; species Forficula auricularia. The sequence continues at coordinate 2,141,493 of JALMQS010000058.1, forward strand.
TAAAAACGAAGCTTGGAAGATATTTTTTTTTATTTATTTCGAACCATATGAAAGCCAGAATTGAAAATGCAATGGGGCCACCCTAATAGATATAGTATAGTACACCGAAGGCGTGCCCAAAAGTGGCAGAAGACCACACTGGAGAGGGAAGTCCTGTTAAAACGAATTATTAGTATAAATAAATAAATTTCTTCCAAAGATACAAAGATATAACAAAATATAACATTTCCTCGTCCTCAGTTCTCCGTTATGATTTTTTTTTTTATATTCTCACCGTACTTTTGTATAGAACCGAACCGTCGGATAAGTGCAAGTTGCATTCTAATTTCAAAGTTACCAACAAAAAAAAAAAAAGAATTCCTACCTTTCTCGTCTTGATAAATAAATAAATAAATCTTTATTAGTCGACCTGCTTAGAGGCACAAGTCCTCGCTGGCTAGGTCATCAAAACATCAATACAAATTAACTACAGAAATTAATAAACATCAATACAAATTGAAAGTTTTTGTGCCGAGGTAACAGAATTTTTATATATTGAAGAGACAATTAAAGAGTGTGTCTTCTGCTGGAATTATAATCGTCATAAATAAAAAAAATTTATAATTCCAGCAGAGGCACATATTTTACTGTCTCCTTCAATAAATACAAATCAATTAAAAGAAATTAACAATTAACAAACAAGAAAAAGAATAAAAAAATAGAAATGTATGCTCATTAACAAATAACATGATCATAAATTTCCATCAAAAGACAAAACGTAATTTAAATAATTCCCCTCAAAAACCCGATACTAGGAGCAAACTTTGTGCATTGCTTCATCCCGACATTTGGCATAAGTGGAAAGGAAACCGGGTCAAAACTTTAACAAAGATGGTATGACCTCTCTCTAACTCAGCTAATCTCTGCTTGTGAGAACTAAATAAAATTTTGCACAACTCTAGGACATTAGGACTTGACAAAATTTATAATTGATTTAATCATAGGGGGCAGAGGACTATAATCCCAAGTAGTAACAGACATACTGTTCATTCCCACAAATCAATGCCAGATCCTACAAATGAATGTAAACCGACATTTTCAGAATCTTGGCTTACGAATCTTTTTTCTATGATCAGCTCTGCCTAAATAACTTGGTTCCTGAAATCTATTTCGTTATTTTCCTGCCAACTCTTAAAGCTCGCCGCGTTTTGAAAATCACTTTCAATTTAGCCCATTCCCTTCTCTCCAATAAGTGGACCAGGTACTGCGCATGGTGTGAGTGCGGTAAAAAATACATTATTTGTTAAAAAATATTTTATTTAATGAAATTATAAAAATTATAATTTATAGTCAATTAGCATCTGTGCCTATTTTTTCATGTTGTAAAAATACACTTTGGTGGTCTGGTTCCACTTCCCACCACTCAAATGGTCTGGGGTGAATATATTATGTTTATAATTGACTATAAATTATAATTTTTATAATTTCATTGTGGGTCAAAAATATTTTTAACACATATGTATTTTTTTACCGCACTTACACCATGCGCAGTACCTGGTCCACCTGCTACAGCCAGCCAGACTGGCCATTCCCTGTACAACTATCATAGACGGTACTATTACGCATTATTTCTAGTTGGGTCAAATCCGTAGTCAAAATGTGTCACCAGCTTTTGGACTATAAAATAAAATCAATATACTATACACATATATATATAAAACACTCACCTCTCGATGAAGAATAAATAATGAATCCAACAAAAAAATAGGTTATTTAGAAAAAAATCAAAAAAACTATTGAAAGTGACTGAAATAGGTTATTTCAACTAATGCAGAAATCTACACAACTCGAGCAAAAGAAAATATCTTCTGTCCTCACCATGACCCAAAAGCAGGCCAAAAAAATGTTACCCCTACTACCCCTATACTATAGTCCCGCCCACAAGAGAGAAAACAGATCGGTCTACTATACTATATGTGAGCCAATTTTTGTTCAAATTTTACACATTTAATTGGACAGAACGATCTAATGTTGTAGAAATTGTTAAATGAAAATCACAAATTTCAAAAAATTTTCAGATTGATACTAAAATAAAAGGATAAAGAATACTTACTATATATAGCGGGTGTTTTTTATCTTGAGACAGTCTTATAACTCAAAAAAAGTGCATTATATGAAAAAAAGTTTCAAATAAAAGTTTATTTATATTAAAGGGAAACTAAAGTATGCTATTGTTTGTCGACTTAGAACAAGCTTTCTAGGGTATTTCGAGGTCAAGTTCTGTTTTTTAAATGGAAAGCTATATGTTTCTCTACATATTCTACAGAAAAAACTGAACAACTTTTATTGGAACTATTTTTTTATACGCCATCAATCAATAAAAAATATTAAATGAATTAGATCTAAAAAAAAATTATAATAATTATTTTTAACAATTATTTAACTTAATTATCAATTAATAATGATCAAATAATTAATTATTAAATAAATATTTATTAAATCGAAAATTCACAACACTGAAAATAAGTCTTTATAATGATCTTAAAACTTCATTATACACAGATTTAAGAGATTATTTTGTACTTAATAGATCTATTTAAAATTCTTGAGTTTAAAAAAGTTTATTTCTCGTGGCAATCCAGTAGAAAGTTATATTGTATTACCATAATAAAAATGGAGCATTTTTTGTCGAAGACAGAATTAAAATGGTCTTAATTTATGCGGTGAATGTGGAAGAAGTGTTAGGGGCTGCCATTGAAATGGATGACGAGCGTTTACCTGATAGGATTTCACCCTCACAAGCTTCATTTTATCGTGTTGTAAATCTGTTAAAAAAAACAAGAAATGTATATGCTACGAAGAAACTGAAACAGACCAAAATAACGAAATTGGAACTGGAATTCATCCAGAAGACTTGCAATAGACTCTGGAATGTCTTAGAACAGTGTCGCAAAATTATTAAATTATTTATTTAACAATTAAATATTTAATCATTATTATTTGATAATTAAGTTGAATGATTGTTAAAAATAATTATTAGGATTTTTGATTTAATATTTTTTATTATTTGATGTGTATAAAAATTAGTCCCAATGAATAATTAGTAGAGATTGTGGTGTTGGTGCAAAGGTGAAACATCTTTAATAAAGATAAGAGTAAATAAATATTATATTTAATATTGATTTACTATGAGTTAAGGATACTAGGTCACTTATTTCACATTAAAAATAAGTGACCTAGTATCCTTGACTCATAGTGGATCAATATTAAATATAATATTTATTTACTCTTATCTTTAGTCCCAATGAAAGTTTTTCTGTTTTTTTTCTAGATTAAGAATATATTTGAATGAATTTACCACTTCTCGAAGCCCCTAAAAACTTAGTAAATTGGATATTGGATTGTATCTAATTTTATGAGATTTGGCTCGTGATTCCGGCTTCTTTCCTTCTACTAGGTTCTTTTCACGATAGAGGGGCCAGACCATACAGGCCTTTAGGGGATGGACCTTCTGGTGTGTCTCCTTCTCACATCAATATCATTAAAAAAAAAATGTACAGAAACATATAGGTTTCCATTTAAAAAACAGAACATGATCTCGAAATACCCTTGAAACCTTGTTCTAGGTCGAAAAACAATAGCGTAGTTTAGTTTCCCCCTTGATATAAATAAATTTTTATATGAAACTTTTTTTCAAATAATGCACTGTTTTTGAGTTATAAGACTGTCTCAAGATAAAAAAAAAAACTCACCCGGTATATATTAAGGGAATAAACAAGCAGTATAGTGGCAAAAATCGCTTTTCCCTTCTGCTCGAGCACATAGCACATTAGTTGTGAGCTCACAATTCACAACTTTGACATTTCTCCAACTAGGTCTTTAGAAAAGTCAATACATATATCCCCATGACTTCAAGGAACTGGAACTCTATTCCAGCCTCCATCTTTCCCAGCATTTATAATCTTCAAACCTTCAAAACCGGAGTGCATAGACACCTACGTCTACACCCTTTCACTTAATCAACTTTCCCTTCTCTTCGGTAATGCAAGGGTCTTTCGAGATCCATAGGAGCTGCATCTTTACTGGTGCACCCCTTCTTGCATTCGATTGCATTAAAAAAAAAAAAAAGTGACATTTGCATTAGGTTACATAATTATTTTCAAGAGTTGCATCAGCATAAAAGATCACTCTCAAGCCATTTGTCACATTTTACAACTCGTCTTCATCACTATCAATTATCTTCCGAGGCTTTATATCTGAAAAAAACAAGAGAGACCCTATTAGATGTATTCTTTAATTATGAGATTAAATCAAGAAAGAAGTTTTAGCAAATTAGGATGTTTTTTTGTCTTAAAAATATTGAAAAAAGTCACGGTTCTACTATAAAAAACAACATTATCAACGACAAAATAACAACTGTTTTTGCAATGTGCTCGTAGAATTTATAATAAATGTCCTAAATCAGAATACTGCAGCACTAGTTAAAATTCCTCTATCTCAAATTATGGGAGGGGGGAGGGAGCAGCAAATTACCACCTTATTTATCATTTAAATCAATTAAAATTTTATTATTTTGAAACAAAAATATGCATTAAATAGCCGGATGCTGACTGAGCGACCGGCCTCGCGAGGCTGCCTCGGGCGTTTGCCGCAGAACCGTCCTGAGTGAACGCAGGAAACGACCCGAGGCCTTTGAGCATTCACAAAAACTGACAACCGATGGATCGGGCCGAGGCAGCCTCAGACGAGGCAACGGCACTTTTGCCTTGGGCTAGGCACGTACTGACCGTCCAGGCATTTGCCTCCAGGGGCTGACCTCGCGAGGCAAATCCTCAGTCAGTATCCGGCTAATGGCGTATAAACCTTGTATTTTGAAAATAGATTTTCAAACTTAGATGTTTTAACTCTATTTTATATTAATAATTTAGACAATGAAAAATAATTATAAAAATATGCTATTGAATAGAAAAATTCATAAAATTTACTATCCATGTTATTTTCAAAATATTCTTTTTTAGACCGACTTGTTACAAGAACAAACAAGCAGCTTACAGAGTACGGTATCACAAGAACCTGTACCTGATACTTCTCATGATGAAATTGGAGCTTTAGCTTTAATAGTATCAAATAATAATAACAATAATGATCAACTTGAAATTAATGCTAAAACTAATAAAAAGGTGAAATATTAAAATGTTGATTTGTTTTAGATTTTCTTATAATAAAAATATAATTTTTTGATTGGAAATGTAATAATCTAGTAATATGAAAGATTTTAATTTGCCGATGGTAATAGATTCAAATTTTCTTAGAAAATCATAAGATGGTGCCATCTATTAAATCCGATGGAATGAAATATTTTATTTAAATTATATGGCATGGCTATATGTTTAAATTTAGAATCACTAGATCTCGAAATTTTACAAATTAAGATAACAACCTTTGAGTAAAATATTTAACGCGTTTAAATATGTCAGAGAGGTTCGCACCTCGCAAGTGAGCCAGATAGCCCGGATTGCTGTGACTGGCACTGGGATTCGATCCCCGAGGGGGTGAAAAACAACCCTTCTGACATATAATTAAAAATATATTCAATCTAGTAATAATCTAGTTTTATTCGTAATAAAATTTTTTAATCATTTAAAAACAAAATTTTTCAAATTATTAAATTATAATATCTACTAGTAAATAAAATATTTATATAATAATTTTAAATTTATAAAAAAATAAACCATTTTTTAGCTGAAAACGAATGAATCTTCGAGAAAGGACTCTCTTAATTCATTACCTTTAACAACAACAAATGCTGTAGTAGCAGCTACTGCATCAGCAACAGCAGCTGCAGCTGCAGCAGCGGCTGCTATAGCTGCAGTAACAGGAACTTCAACTGTAGTTTCCGGAGGAAGCGGAACTTCTGTTGATTCAGGCACTTCTTTATGGAGCCGCTCTAATACAGAAAAAACTATTCAATATCTTAATCAACACCAATATAATCCAATGTACTCCATGATGTTTGGTAGATTACCAACTATTCATCAAGCTACATTACCACTTTCTCGAAGTACTGCCTTAGAGGTAAATTTCTACTAAAAATAAGAGACAAATATCTCAAAAAATAGAAATTAATCATTTAATAAAATTATAGATAGAAAATATATCCATGACCAATACACTCACAAGCGATACAGATGACGATGAAGATGAGGACGATATTTCAATCCCAAAAAATAATCTTCCTAAACAAACTGGATCTGAAATCTTTGATGCAAAACCTCATCTTTCTCCTTCCGATAACGAACATTTGAACAATAATTCAGATTTAAGCAGGTGAAAGAATATTTTTTAGTAATTTTATTTTTTTCGACTTTTTATTCTTAATCAATCCCTTTCCTTAGAAGTTGTTAATTTTGTTTTATATTACTTGAATTCTTTTCGTTAAGTTTGTTAATTTTCTTATTGTTTTGAAATTATTTATCTAGTGATTTAATAATACTCGTATTAAAAAAAGAATACCTATATAAAATAATTTATTTTAATATCTTTGAATATTACTTAATCTACATTGCAATAATTTTTTTCAATAACTTTATTAAATAACTATTATTAATCATTATAAATGTTAACTTCGTAAAAGTTTGATAAAATTTAAATCTCAAAAAAATAATTATTTATATATTTTTAGAAAAAATTCCTAAATCTTGGAGAAGTCAGATATTTTTGAAAATAAATTATCCGTAACAACCTGAAATTGCTCGCTCCAGGTCAAGTGGATTTGAATGCGGTGAATGCGGCCTTACCGTGGAAACCAGGCCCAGTCTCAGCAAACATATTACTGATACACATGGGCCTTTACTACCTCCAGCCGCAGCTGTGGCTGCAGCCACGGCAATTGCAGCTGCTACTTCCTCCATTACACCAGGACCTGCTACTTTGGCTTGTCCTATGCCACAATGTCCATTTCATTGTGAACGAAGAGACCAGCTTGAATCACATGTTGCCAAGCATGTAGCAGAAGGATATACTCCAACTGGCAAGCGACGTTCCTCAGGAGTTTCTCTTCAGCGAGTCAGGTTTGTAGAAAAAATTATATAAATATATATATATTTTTTTTTATTTTAGCATACAGGGTGTGGTCAACTATTGTAATTGTGGATGAAAACTGTTTTTTGCTTCGTTTTTTCGAAATATCTAAAAAACAGCTCAAACTATTTGGATAAAAAAATTGAGCCAAATCATGGCTTTTTCCTCTACAAGAAAGCCTTCTAGAGTGAAACATTTTACGAGATATTAATTATTATGGCCCTAGTAGCATGGTTAAATTATGTTTAAATTATCCAGAAACAACAATCTTCAAAAACGACTTTGTAAATCATATTATATCGGGTGAGTTTTTTATCTTGAGACAGTCTTATAACTCAAAAACAGGGCGTTATATGGAAAAAAGTTTCAAATAAAAGTTTATTTATATCAGGGGGGAAACTAAACTAAGCTATTGTTTTTCGACATAGAACAAGCTTTCAAGGGTATTTCAAGGTCAACTTCTGTTTTTTAAATGGAACCATATATTTTTCGTTACGTCTAACTTAATCTACAAGAAAAACTGAACAACTTTCATAAGAACTATTTTTTTATACGACGTCAAATAAACAAAATACTTTATTCAATTAGATCTCAAAAAAAATCTTAATAATTATTTTTAACAATTATTTAACTTAATTATCAAATAATAATGATTAAATTATTAATTATTATTATTATAAATAATTATTAAATCGAAAAGTCACAACAATGAAAATAAGTGTTTATAATGATCTTAAAACTTCATTATACACAGATTTAAGAGATTATTTTCTACTTAATAGAACTATTTAAAATTCTTGAGTTTAAAAAAGTTTATTTCTCGTGTCAATCCAGTAGATAGTTATATTGTATTTCCATAATAAAAATGGAGCATTTTTTGTTGAAGAAAGAATGGTCTTTGGTGAATGTGTAAGAAGTGTTATGGTGCTGCCATTGAAATGGATGCTGAGCGTTTTTCTGACAGGGATACACCCTCACAAGCTTCATTTTATCGTGTTGTAAATCTATTTAAAAGAAAACAAAAACAGGAAATGTAAAGGAACGAAGAAACTGGAACAGGCCAAAATAAGGAAATTGGAACTGGAATTCATCTAGAAGAGTTACAATACATTCTGGAATGTCTCAGAACAGTGTCGCAAAATTATTAATTATTATTAAATTATTTATTTTATAATTAATTATTTAATCATTATTATTTGATAATCAAGTTAAATAATTGTTAAAAACAATTATTAAGATTTTATTTTGAGATCTAATTGATTCATGTATTTTTAACCGACTTCAAAAAAGGAGGAGGTTCTCTATTCGACTGAATTTTTTTTTTTTTTTTTTTTTTTGTGCCTATTTTACCTCATATCTCCGCCAATTGTCAACCGATTTTGAAAATTTTTTTTGCATTGGGTCCAGTCTAGCTTCCGATTGGTCCCATTTTTTTTTTCGTTTTTTACTTTATCCAATGCGAAGCATGGGAGAAAGTATTGCAATCGGTCGCGCGGCAAGCGCGACTTCAAAGGGTCCTCAGGTAAAGACTACGGAACCCATGGACTCAATTAAGGTCACAAATTGAAGTATTCAATGAGATTGATTTTAGCACGTGGCGGTTTTGCCAAAAATTACCTGGAATCTCGTCGTGAGGCCAAAAAGTGCCATTTTTTTTGGAAGTGCGTGCGGATGGATGGATGGATGGATGGATGTTATCGTTTTTTTCGTCCACGATTTTTTCCACACCTTTGCACCGATTGAAATCAAATTGAAAACCTACCATTAGTTTAACAAAATGAAGCGCTGATTAGTTTTTGGTACATATCGGCCCACAAACATTAGTATTATACAACGTTATTTATTTCAGTACTTTTTTAGTTTTTTCTAAATATCTTTAAAATGACTTAACCAATTTTGATGAAATTTAATATCCTAATTAAGTACCTTGGGGCCGACAAAAAAGGTTAAATAAAGTTTTTAGTAAAATTATATTTTAAAGTACTTTACTCTAAAGTAAAATTTTTAAATTCTTTAAAATTTATTCATTTGATCGGTAATATAGGACTCATTTAACCTAACTAAGTAAGAGTGGATAGGCTTTTCTCTGTGAAATGCTACAAATTTGGGATGAAAGTTTATAAGTAACCATAGCAACTGCGTTCTTTTCTTATCCGTTACCTTTATAGAGGAATCGAATTAAAACCAAAAATAGCGATTGATTCTCATCTAGTACTTGAGGAATAACCATTCTAAATTGGATTTTTGACATTTCGGTTTATATTGGTAACCATTGCTGAAGACATGGAGGAATCGACTTAAAATCAAAAATAGCCATCGATTCTCATCTAATACTTGAGGAATAACAATTCTACATTAGGTTTTTGACGTTTCGATTATTATTGGTAACCATTGCTGAAGACATGGAGGAATCGATATAAAATCAAAAATAACGATCGATTCTTATCTAATACTAGAGGAATAACCTTATTGCATTCCATTTTTGATGTTTTGACCATTAATGGCAACCTCTACTGAAAACGTGGAAGAATCGACTTAAAATCAAAAAGACTAAATTCTTTTTTGGTAAACAACTCAAGTTTATTTTTCATAGGTATTAGACCTTTTTTATTAGGTTTGTTTAGACCTAACCTCTTTGTTTATGGACCGATTTCCATGGTTCTTTTTGTCTTAGGGATGGTGTCATATTAATTTGGTCAAGTTCTGATGATATGATCACTATTAATAACATCACTAAAAAGAGAAAAATAAAAATAATTTTTAAGAAAAAAATAAAGACCGACTTCAAAAAATTAAATGCAACAAATAAAATACACTAAAAGGTATAAAATAATTATTATCTTATTTAGTTACAACTAAACGACGAAATATTAACATGAAATTACTTTTTGAAGTTGGTGCCAAACATATACCTTTTATGAATCGCACTCTATGGATCTTACTTAGTACGTTTGGCGGGTACGCTCGCTTATAGGTATAATTTGTTTGGTACCGACTTCAAAAAGTAATTTCATGTTAATATTTCGTCGTTTAGTTGTAACTAAATAAGATAATAATTATTTTATACCTTTTAGTGTATTTTATTTGTTGCATTTAATTTTTCGAAGTCGGTTTTTATTTTTTTCTTAAAAATTATTTTTATGTTTATTTGATGTCGTATAAAAAAATAGTTCTTATGAAAGTTGTTCAGTTTTTTTTGTAGATTAAGTAAACGTAACGAAAAATATAGGGTTCCATTTAAAAAACAGAAGTTGACCTTGCAATACCCTTGAAAGCTTGTTCTGCGTCAACAAATAATAGAGTAGTTTAGTTTCCCTCTTTTATAAATGGACTTTTATTTGAAACTTTTTTCCATATAATGCATTGTTTTTGAGATATAGACTGTCTCAAGATAAAAAACTCACCCGGTATATATAACCTAAGTTCACACATTCGCCAACCAGTTACCTTCTAAGTGAGTACAATGTACTTTTCCCTAATTTCCTAAGCCGAATGTGTATTGAATGCACATTTACCAAATGGAGTGGTAAGTATAAACATTTTCCGGAAAATGCATACATTATCCCTAAAATGTACTTATACCGTAACATATTCGTTTATTGGTATATTTTGACTATCTCGAAAACAATTTGATCGATTATGATGAAATAAACTTTATTAACTCGTTTTAAGAACAAAGAAACGATCCAATTCTGAAACCGATGCGTTTAAGTAAATAAAACCTGGTGATCATAACATAATAGGTGTCTGATATTAAAATACAAATGATTGATTTCATTTGATTGAAAACAAATAGATGGTTGGTGATAAATAAACTTTAATTAAAAAGAATATTGATAAAGAAACATTTTGGCTCTCTTTATAAATGTATAAATCTTTTGCTCACAAAGCTGAAAACTTTTCAATGCCCTGATCAGCGGTTCGAAACGTTGTAAAAAAAAAAAAAATATACTTTTATTTCAATTTTGTTTAATACTGGCTGCAAATAGAAATCAACATTTTTACCTGAATTTATAATTGCAAATGATAATAATATACCACGTTTAACTTTGTTTTTTACTATTTTACAGAAATTATATTTTTTATTTTTATAAACAAATTCGACCCTTTCCAAAATATGTAATCAGATTAAAATCTAATATAATTTTTGATTTTGGGTAAAATAAATACATACAACTTATAAATTTCAAATCTGTATCCTATTCAGGGCAGCGACAAGCCATTCGCTCGCCCGTGTGCAAACTATAATTTTGCTTCCCCTTCTAAAATTGTAACTAAAATTTAGCACATAAAAAAATTATCACTCCTTGCCCCTTCTAGCTAAAAATTGATACATAGTTACATATATAATAAATAAAATTGAAATAAATTTTAATAATTATAATTAATTTTGACATTATACATATACATTCACAAAGGGGGGTGCTGAAAATTTTTAGGGGGGTAGCAGCTTTAAAAAGGTTAAGAATCACTCGGTTAGACTCTAGCTAGAGAGACGGTTAGTCAAGTGTCAGTCTAGCTGTTTTGGGGCCCTTTGACTTGGCCGCCTGTGTGTTTTGCACACATTCGTCATATAGTCGGCTCGGCCCTGATCCTATTTAGTTTACAAGCTGCAATGGTGTGACAAGCGGGCATACAGACAGACGATGAAACAACCCTATAGGGTTCCGTTATACTTTTGAATAAAACCTTAAAAAGTAGCTTTTTAAATTAGATTAGCAAATATTAAAATATTCGTAGATAAAATAAAAGCCTGTGTATAAAATCAAAAAACAATGCTAGCTATACCTCCAATCTGAATTGATTTTTCATTGATTTTGCACTCCTTGTTCAAGGGAACTATACAAAATTCACCTAGGCTGAACAAGGGAACACTTATATGAGATTAATTTAAAAATAATTAAATATTTTATCTAATGCCTCCTCTGGACTATGGGCCAACTTGGGCTCATGTTGGTGACCAGTATTGGCCAATACAAGCCAACCCCCCTCTACACATTGGCTTTGGCTTGAATTGCCCCAAGTTGGCCCATAAGTCTGTAGAAAATGCATAAAATCATTAATATTCTAATAAAAAGACATTTATAATGTAACTATATTTAAATTATTGTTTAACATTTAAATTAATTGATAACATTTTAAAAATATCTAAAATTTCAGATATGAGCGAGAAGAATATCGATGCCAGCTCTGCTCCTATACTTGTACTATTGAAAAGGCTTTTTACAAACATTTAAAATTTCACGCCGCCCAATCCAATGGTCATGGTTCTGCAACTTCACCAAATCTAGTTAAAATCTCCTGTGTTGTTTGTGGAAAAGATCGGCCTAGCGAAGTTGAAATGAATAAACATATGAGAAAACATCGAGATAATCGTTATTTTTGTTGCGATATTTGTATTTTTCGTACCGTACAACTTAAAAAGGTATTAATAAATAAAAAATATTTTTTGCAAAATTATATTTTTTTAGCACACGTGTTTAACTAATTATATATATATTATTATTATATTGTGTTTAATTAAATATTACACTTGTATTAAATCATTCATATTATCTTAATTTTAAAACTTTTGTTAACTAATTTTTCACATACCAAGTGTTCCTACTTAAGGGCTCATCAATGCTAATACTGTTATTATAGAGCTACAAAGTTAAATAAGTAGTAGGATTTTTTAAGACCATTGCTGAGGTGAAAAGAGAAACAAAATTGAGCATCATATTTTTAAGTTATTTTCAATTTTTTTTTTTTAAATTAAATGTGTTTTATTATACTCTCATAAACAATTTGATTCCGAACAAAAAATTATAATACATCATAAGAAAATTCAGAAATAAAGTAGTTATTGAGATATTTGATGGTGAACTATTGTAATCTTGAATTATTATTATTTTTTTGTTTTTTCGAAATATCTTAGAAACAATTAGCTCATTCAATAAAAAAAAAAAAAAAAAAATTCACTGACTTTCAAATTTTGCTCAGCACAATCCATCAATCTGTTTTTAAACATTCGGAGTTGTTTTCAAAATATTTATAATGGTAATTAGACCGGATCTAGGGACAGCAACGTATCTATGAGCGCCACACAAAGGGGAGCGCTTGTAGCTTGAGATAAAATAAAAATCCCGATTACACGATCAAATTTGATATAAAATGAATCAGGAAAATGCAATGCATTAGCAATATTAAGAAATGAATCTGGTCTTACAATAGGAATTAATTACAATCTTGTTATACCGAGTATGCTCAAAGAAAGTCAAATAGCAAGTTCACAGCTGTGATTAGAGCATGCATTCGAAGAGTTCGAATGTATTATACTATATATTTTTTGACTAATATATTTCATTTTATATACAAGTATTATTTTGGAACCTGGCAATCTTCTTCTCTGTCGTATCCTCTTTGCAGAGGAGTCGGGGCTCTCATTTCTTCCATGCCCCTATATTTTTGGTCTGACCTGGCAATAAAGGAGCTCAATAAAATATTTTTAGGGGCATATTAGTTTAATCCGGTACTGATGATGAAGGAAATAAAATCTTGGAACTCATCTCACATTTTATATAATATCCCAAATTATATACAATGGGGTGCAAAAAAATCGGGCCACCAATAAAAACTTTATTAAATAGTAAATGATTTAATTACAAGTAACAATACATTATTGAAATTATTGCTTATTGAAAGTATACTTGCCACTTGTAGTTGACTTATAACTTGATTAATTAGGCACCCAATTTGAACTGCTTGAACTTCAGAAATATCCATTTTGTATATTTTATCTTTCTTTCAATGATGCTTAATTAGAAATGATTCATTTGATTGATATTTCAAATGGAATTTGATCTTTTATTCAAACTTTATTTAAATTTAAACTGATATTGAGAAAGTATGATAATTTGTAATTGTATCTTTTAATTTATATTTATTTATTTATTTTTATAAAATTCAAAAATTATCAACATTATTTATTGAATATGTTAGTCTAAGAGTTAATAGAACAAATTAAATGGTTATTTATAATAATTTGCTAGTTAATAAAGTTTTTATTGGTGGCTCGATTTTTTTGCACTGTAGTGTATTAATCACTTCTTTATTTATTAATTTATTATCATTTTCAACATTTTTGTTCAAATTCGAATATCTATCAAAGTTTAATAAGACATACTCGTTGTTCAATTAAAATAAATAAATATGTTTTTGAAAATAAATTAAAAATGCGGTGGTCAAATGTTTTTCTATTTTCACCAATACAATTATTTTAAAAATCCTACTACTTACCCTTCATAGGTAAGTAAAGACAAAGTTAGCAATCATGAATTTTTAAGAATAAACAACCGAAATAGCTATATTAAATATGAATATTTTATATAAAGTAAGAACACAAAATAAAATAATTTGTTTTCCATATAGCTTATTCAACATCGTCGAATGCATACTGGGGAGAAACCACATTTATGCCCTCATTGTGCCTATCGATCAGCTCGACGAGATAATTTGCGCTCTCATGTACGGCGTGTACACAAAAAAGAAAATCTCTATTGCGATACATTTTCTCCACGCGGAATTTTACCAATTGCCACTCAGGTTCCAAGAACTACAGCTACGAGTTCAGGTTGAATTCATATTTCTAATTAAAAACAAAATTTCCAATGTACTTATTCATATATATTTGTTGTAGGTTCTTTTTCTTCGATTTCAACATCTCCTCCCGTTGCTGTCTCTCTCAATCTCACTGCAGCTGCCGTCGCAGCTGCAGCCGCTGTCGCTAACACTTCCATCACATCCTCAAAAATCTCCACCTCAGGGCCTCAGAGTCCAGCCCCCAATTCTGAGTAAGTTGTAAATGAACCACAGCGATTTATTCAAGTCGGAAAATTTTTTAAAATATTTTATTGTTTATTGGGAAAATAGTCGTACTATCCCTTTTGACTTAAATGTTCCAAATTTTAACTTCTTCATAAGTGTATTTGTCCAATTTTGAAATTTCGCACTTAGATATCATTATAGCTTTATTACAATTACCCTAATGAGACGATTCATAAATATTTAATAGTTTATTTTTTAATTTTTGTTTTGTTTTCAAATTTAACTACACTGCGGTGCAAAAAAATCAAGCCACCAATAAAAAATTTATTGAATAGTAAATCATTTTTAATTTTTTTACAAGTTTCCATACATTATTGAAATTATTGCTTATTGAAAGTGTACTTGCCATTTGTCGTTAACTTAGCCCTTGATTAATTAGGCACATAATTTGAACTGGTTGAACTTCAGAAATATCCATTTTGAATATTTTATCTTTCTATCAATGATGCTTAATTCAAAATGATTCATTTTATTGATATTTTAAATGAAATTTGAACTTTTATTAAAGCTTTATTTAAATGCAAAGGGATATTGAGAAACTATGATAATTTGTAATTGTATTTTTTAATTTAATTTTACTTATTTTTTTATAAAATTCAAAAAAAATCAACAATATTTATTGAATAATGTTAGTTTAAGAGTTAATAGAACTAATTATATCGTTATTTGTAAAATTTTTAAAGACAATTTGCTATTTAATCAAGTTTTTATTGGTGGCTCAATTTTTTCGCACCGCAGTGTATATAGAAATTCAGAACTTTTTTCAAAATTCCGAAATTCATTCTTTTATATTATTCATTAATAAAATTTTAAACATTATTTTTTTGTAATTTCCGATTACATGAACAATATTTTTAACAAAAGTTAAAAATAAATTATTAATTATTTAATCATCAATAGAATCGGTCTCATTCATATAAATTAAAGCTCAAGACAAATGCATCTAAAAATTTTCAGCATATTAACTTATTCTGATGTCTTTCTGTGTTTAGATAGCTATGTGTATAAAATAATAAATAAATAATGAAACAGAACTAAAAAAAAAAAAAACAATAAGATCGATAACTTGTTCAACAAGGCTCAAAAGATATATACATTTAATCATATACACATAATAGACTTTAATACTGAAAATGAGAGTGGTTCATATAAAATAGATAAAGAATGATTAAATCTAAAGCAGAGGAGTCAGGAAACCTCTTTAATATCGCCTTAGGCTCATAGCCTTTTAGGCTCTAGCGATTATCTATCGCAAGACTAAAACTTCTATAAATTTAGTTATTAAAACCAAGATAAAATCATTAAAACCAAGATAAAATCTATAACGAAATTATTTTTTTAGTTTTCATTAAAGAATTATATAAAGAAATGAAGGCTTTGCGAAATTTCTTGAATATTCTTGATAACACATTGATTATACTCTTAATTTCAAGGTGTATGGTGTTTTTGAAATGGGCATTATATATAGCTATATATATATACATATATATATATATGCATATATATTGAATCAAAATTTTAATCCATTTTCAAAAATAACTCAATGTTTTACCTTGGAATACAAGGTTTTTTAAATATAATTAAAATTTCGACTGATGAGAATATTTAGGAAACTTTTTTTATTAAAAATACGTCATTCAGACGATAAAACGACGTAATATTTATTTAGCCTATCCTATTATGGAATTTATTGTGATTGTAATTTTAGGATCATAAGAGCGAAATATTTGTCATTCCTATCTCTAAAATAGGAAATAAATCCAAAGTGATTTAAAAAATCGCTATGTAGATCAGAAATTTGCAAGTAAAACTTGATAACATGGATCTACTAAATCATAAAAACTAATTTATTTTTTTTTATGCTAGTATTAAAATCGTTTTAAACGAAATTCGCAATGCTTTTAAAATTGTCTTTCATAATATATTAAAAATATTAAATTTTATTGAAGAGATCATCTTAAACAAAGTCCACTATATGTATGGCGAGTTTGAAGATAGAAGATTGAAAAGGAAAGGTATCTAAAACGATATAAAGTAAATTAAAATTTTTTAATCACTCATTTTGTGCTTTCCCTTTCTCTTAGGTCGAATTTATAAGAACATTGCAGGAACAGAGTGTTTTTTTTTATAGAATATTGAATCGAACGGAAAGACTGATTGAAATGCAAAGACTGATTGATAGCTAGATATTATGGTTGATTGGAGATAATCTTTTTCTAACTTCTTCCTCTCCCGATATTTTTTTAAAGAAACATGCTAGTCCCAATTGGAATCGTTACATTGTGATATGTGTATGTCTATTATCTTTTAAGCTATAATATTAGATCTATATTTTATAACTATATTTTATGATGTGATATTTTTAAGTGGGCAATTGGAATATGTGAGAAATGGAACGAAAGTGCTTTCAGGAAGCCTAGTCTTATTGAAGGATGTGCCATTTAGGGCTTTGAATGCGAGTTAATCGTTGGAAAATCATTTTATTGAATTTTTATTTGTTCTTTTATTAAATTTTTACTTGAAAAAATTATCCTTCAACATAATTGAATATCAATTAAGGTAAACGCTCCAGTAGTGGGCCTGTACCTGGAGTGGGTCAGATGCAAGAAAAGTGCAAAAATGAGCTAATCCAACTTTGAAAAATTGCGCTATATATATATAGCTTATGCTATGGGCTAAATATAGCGCTATTTATCAGAGTTGGATAAGCTAATTTTTGCACTTTTCTTGCATCTGGCCCACTATGGGTACAGGCCCACTACTGGAGCGTTTACCTTAATACAATTTATAAATTTTGTATTAATTTTCAAAAAATATATTTACAACAGATGATTGAACATGGATACAGAAGGGTTTGTTTGTTGTTGTTGGGGATGTAATTTTAATACCAATAATTTTGTTAAAATTGGTAATAATTCTTGGCTTATTATTTTTGACTTATTATAAATAAATAATTTGTTGAATTGAATTCTCTAAAAAAAAATTTTTTAGAAAATTAATGATTAAAGTCTTATGCTTTGAACTTATTATAATTCGATTAACTCACATCAAAGTTAATAAAAAAAAGATGTGATTTTCATCAATCAATTAATTCCAAGTTGATTGATTCTAGTGATATTTTTTCCAATTAGGCTAATGTAAATGAGTAAGCAGTTTTAAGATTCTAAACGAAAGATCAGCTGAAGGAAATTAAAAATACATTCACGAATAAATCAATTTTACATGAAATATTAAAGAGGTTTTCTTCGAAACAATTGAAGATACTTTATATAAACAACAAATATATACATAAATAAAAATATATATATAGTCTAAACAAATTTAACAATCATACTTATATATTAATATAATAACGTCTCTGTTTAGGTATTTGTTAGTAATAACTTCCCATGAATCTATTATACTTTAATAAAATGTTTATGAAAGGGAATAAATAAGTCTTGAAAATTGTTTACACAATTTACTTGATGGGATTTTATTGTATAGATTTTTTTTATAAAATGAAAAGTAAATTTTTTGTAAAATTTATTTATATATATCTAAAAAAACAAAAACAAAAAAAAGTATATATATATTTTTTTTCTCTTACCATTTTATTTATATTTATAAAATAATATACTTACACTCTTGGGAATTATCTTGAACAGTTATATACTATATATACTAATATTAATTGATATTAATTGTTAAATTTATGTTTTTTCTTTAAATTATAGAAAGGCTTCGATTTTAATTTTTTTTGTTTCACTTTTTACTTCTTTTTTCACTGTTTAAAAAAAGAGAATGTAAATTGGGATGATCAATCTAAAATATTGTTAAATACCTATAACAAACATCTTAAACAGTGAATTCATATACTTATTTATAAAAGAGATTGCAAATTTTCTTTCACTGAAATTCTGTCCACAAACTTAGGTATATTTAAAGAAACAAATTTTTAAATATCAAAGATTTATTGTGATTATATAAATACATTCTCTTTATTTGTATTTTTATTTTATTCACTAGTCAAAAGCTATTTTTTTTTTATTTTAGTTCTTTATCTAATATAGATTATATCTGTTTCAACTAGTTCTTGTCTTTAATAAAATATAAGATTTCAATATTTTAATATATAAAAATATAAAAAAAATATCAGTGGCTAATAATTATATATATACTTCAAAAGTTATAATCTCCATTTAAATTCATCAAGTTTGAATTTCAAATAAATAACTACTGATGGGAATTATAATTTTTACTTTCCCTTAAATGGAATAAGTGAAGTATTGGAAAGACCTCTCCTGAAATCCACTGTTTGAGGTCTTCTACTTTTAATATGAATGTTGAATTATATTAAAATTCATATTATAAATTCATTTATCATTTAACAACATAATTTTGTTTCTTTGTTATATTTTACAAATTTAGCCACTAGATATAATAGTAGAAGACTATAAATTGTTGATCTCTAACTTATAGTTTATTTTTTATGTTAATTACTAAATATTATATGAATTTTTATCGAACTAACATTCATTCTTTGAATTTATTGTAATTTCAATTAATGGGAATAACAATACAATATAGTTAATTATTATTTTTTATTTGTACAAAAAGAGATTTAAAATTCTTTAATTTTACACAATTTTAAAACACTAAACTAAATTGGAGGAATTCTATCTTTAAAAGTAATCGAGATTTGTGATAAGATGATATGTATCAGGTTATTCATGTTTTCAACTAACTAAATAAAAAATTTAGCTTTATTAATTACTATTATTAATAATTATATATTAGTACAATTTCTGCACATCAAATATTTTAAAATTCATAGAAAGTTTCAAAATTAAATGTGTAATTCTCTTTCTATATAAAACTTTATAAAGAAATAATTATAATATTAATTCTTGTTGTTTCTTAATAACCTTGTTAACGTATTGAATGAATTGTTGTTAGAATTTTGTTTTCAATGGAAATGAAATCAATCGCTTTTTAGGCTCAATTGATGTGTCCAAAACAGCTCTTGCTTGCTATGTCATACTGCGCAACAACATTTTATCTATGATTCATTTATTCGCTGATTCACACTAAATTGTTGTTTTAAAAAATGAAATATTTGTTTTAATTGAAAAATCCTTTATTTTATTTCCTTTCCTAATAATATCCATTTCTTACTCCTATTCTTTTAAATAAATATATATCGTATAATGGTGAAAAAATCAGACATCAGCAGTTACATGGCAGTTTAGAAGAAGAAGCTGATGTTTACAATGATAGTTCCCTCACGCGGGGTGAACCGCGATTGGAATTAGGTGAACACCGTCTTTGGAATTACTTTGGAATTCATTAGATCTATTGTCTTCTACTTGGAAGTGGAAGTAGGTTTACTCGATTTTAGGTCGCGGTTCCCCATAAGACCTCAAAGACTAACTATGCAAAATTTGGTACAAATAAAAATACTAAATTTTTGTCAGATTTCAACCAAAATCTAATCAGCTCTTAAATCTTAATATAAAATAGCGTTTTGCTACCTTCATTGTTTTTTGAGCTACACAAAATTTGGTAACACGCATTTACTCACTAAATAATTAATATCTTAAAATATACATTTTTCGATATTCCATATAAGTTTTTATTTAGACCTAAACGCAGAAAAAAAACATTTTATCAAAAATTATTTCGAAAACAAATTAAAAAACTTTTCATGCTCGATTACAAGAGTTAACCATGCCCAGAACCATGGTCAAGTAATGACAAATAATTCCCTGCTGTTTTATGCATAAAAACTATCTTATATATTAAATTTTAATAACAATAAATTCCTAAGTAATTTTCTTTAAAAAATTATTTATATTAAATATAATTTTTCGATTTATATTAAATTTAAAAGTACCAGAATAAAGGAATAAGTACTTTAAAAACTTACAAAAACGTTTTTATAAACATTTTGTGGAGCTCAAGTTATCTAAATATAATATTTTGGTCGAAATGGATTAGACCATTTTCGAGATACTTAGACAAAAACTAAAATGTTACTAGTTTAAAGTACTGTTTCCTTAACCATATATATATATCAAAAACCATCAGCGCTTCAATTTACTAAAATAATGTTTCTCAATTTCATTTTAAATGGTTGAAAGGTGCAAACAAATTGAATTCATCCATCCCTAAATATATATGTACATATACACTAAATGAATAACTCTTGTTTCATCGAGATACAATTATTTCTCGACAAATTTCATTTGAATTCTTTAAATTCTCACTTTCGTTCAGACCATGATGTCAACATTTTTTATGACTAATTGATGTTGACGTAATTGAATGGCGGAAACCTATTATTTGTCTCATTGAGGTTCGCTATGACCAAAGTAAAAAGATATTGATTTTCAATTTCCTGTAATAATACTTCAGATTATTTCAATTAATTTTATTAGATTATATAACATAATTATTTTTATATTTTTACAAAGGAATGTGATTAGTTGTAAAAAATAAAATTATCTTCGTAAGCAAAAATTTACATAACATTAAAAAAGTCTATACTCTATTCTTGAGATAATTATTCTTTATTTATCTAAAACGGATATGGTTGGATTTCCGGAAATAAAATTCGATAATTATTAAGAAACGAGGCTTAGCTTAGTTATTATTGGGAATTTAATAAAAATGGATGTTCAAGAAAAAATAGAAAAGCCCATTTCTCGTGTTCTTTATCGCCAATCATCTGTAGAGACTAGACTAGTTCCTCAACCTCCATCTGATAATGATTCCGATGATGAAAAAAATAAATCTCATCTTCGGATTGTAGATGAAATAAAGAAAACTAAACCATCCGTGCCTCCCCGAAAATCGTCAAATAAAAATGACCAGCCTTTGAACTTGGATCAAGATGATGATATTGAAAGTATTTTAGAGAAATGCTTACAAGAATCCAAAATTAAAACCAAGCCCGACTCTGAAGAAACTCAATCAGTTGGTTTATTAAAAGGTAATATTATTTTCTAATTTTTTTTTCCTTTCACTGTAAGTAAAACACATTGGTGAATGGTTATGGATTCTGAACAAGCAGGTTAGTGTTAATATATTCTATATGTTTTCATTAAGATAGTAACAATTTTCATTAAATTATATAATTTTGAAAAATGCCATTTTTTACTTTCCCATTTATATTCTATAGAATATAGTAATGTGAAGTATTGCGATGCCCTGTCTGGGTCCGGTAAAGTAAAGTAGGAGTGTCGAGGCGAGCGCACTTCCGGTTTTTCTATTTTAACCAAAATCTTGTTATACATCTTGAAGCCTATAGATAGCTTAAGTTTTAAATTTCAAGGCTTTGCGACTTTCCGAAGACGAGAAATGAACGATTGAAATATTTATTTTACAACACTCCTAATTTACAACCCCTTCCTTTAATTCAATCGGATTAAAAATTTGACACAACTATTAACTCATGACTCTTGATAAATACACTAATTTTTAAAAAAAATCGTTAAAGCCGTTTTTGAGAAAATAAAAAAAAAACGAAATAGAGGAAGTAGTGTCGCGATGACTTCACACCAGTTGATTTTTTGTATTTTCCGAGGTCGATTTTACGAAATTACCCCTGGAAATTAATAGTATATATTTTAAAAATTACTCTTGAATTTTCAGGAAGTCAAAAATATTTTACTGTTGCGCTAGAGCGCATCAATGGTAGAATATGAGTTAATAATTTTAAATGCATTTATAAGATGATAACTCAAAAAGAATAATAAATAATAGTAATATGAATACATAGATTAAAAATTAGTACGACATTTGCTGCTTATATAATATCTGAATTTCTTTGTTGGACCATTAAAATTAAGGTATTGACCACCAGTTGCCGACCACTGTTATGTGTTGCGTTTATGATGGACAAGTCTTTAATTTTTAAGATAAATTTTTAATATATAATAATAGATTTTTTAACATTAGAAGTAATTTTATAGTTTTAATTTATAATGGATTTATTAAGTAAAACACTTGATTAAATAAGATAAGAATAGATATTGTACCTACTAGTATATCTAAAAAATGGATGTAGAGATTTAACTTTGTTTTATTAAGGATTAATGACCCAGCTTAAGCCGGGCACTCAAAAAATTTAATAAAGACTCATCAAATGCCCCTATGTGTGACTTTTTATTTATCCACCAACGTTTCGTCGACTTCTTCAGAGCTTCTACAATTATAAGAACATTTTGATATAAATTTACAATAGTAGAATTAGAATTCAAAAACAAACATATATTAATAGTTTACCTACCAAATAGTCATGTCACACATTCGTCTAAATTTCCTTATTACCTTCGTTACCATTGAAGGCCATCGAATATAATTTTCAAAAAATATTTGGCATATTCACAAAAAACACAATTTTTCTTTCTTTTCTTTTTATAATTAACAATTTCATTAATATACTACATTAATATATTAAGTAAAACACTTAATTAAAAAAGATGGAATAGATATTGTATATCTAAAAAATGGATGTATATTTAACTTCGTTTTATTAAGGATTATTTGCCCAGCTTACGCCGGCCACTCAAAAATTTTTATAAAGACTCATCAAATGCCCCTCTCCACGGATATCTTTAGTAAAAGGCGAAAGATATATTGGAGTTGAAGAGAGACCAGAGTGTTATGAATAATTTTTTTTACAATAATACATATATAGTTTTAACCTAAATTTATCCCTTCGCGAAATACATCATATATATATATATATATAATAGATCAATTTAAATTTAAAATAAATTCATAAATACTTCTTTCATATTATATATTATAATAAAACTAAATAATTAATCATCTAAATTATTTTAAAAATTTAATAAATATATTTAATTATAATAATAAAAATAAAAAATATATTTGCGAGACAAGGAACTTTAGTGTTATCTGCTATCTAGTGGTCAAAATTGGTATTTTTAGAAAGGACTCCGCAATTTAGATTTTCCCCGGGCCCCGTCAAAGCCAGGGGCGGCCCTGATAATGGACATAAAATGTTTTCTATTCTAAAGCTTATTTTTATACTTCATAATTATTTTATTAAATATTATCACGGGCAGGACTTTTTTAATCAAACTAGTTTCAGCCGTTTTTGAGAAATTTCGAAAAAAAGAGGCAAAAAACCACTTTTTTTCATCGACGATTACAATACATGACCATACCCTGTATGGTAAAGTAAAAAGTAAAAATGAAAAAAAAACGACTTTAACACGTTGAACGGCTCAAGGTTGGAAAAAATTCTCCCTCCAGCCAGGCGGCCTGAAAGAAAATATTTTTGTGCGAAGGAAATATGATTGACGGAGCGCATTGAACAAATGTAGTGTGAATGGTATTTTCTTCATATGGCCTTTCGCCCCCTCGCTTATCTCGTGTAGTTAGGGGGGGGGGGGGGCAATTTCAAAAAATTCTAAAATAACTTTTTAGAGATGTGAATGTAGAATTGTATTAAGCACAAAGCAAGTAAATCCCTTTCCCTTCTTAATAGATATTGTCTGAACAAATATCAATACATTTTGCAGACAAATCCTGACTCTGTTTCGATCTTACTGGCACTTTCCCTCGGCTCCTTCTCCCTCTCATTTTGTTTCCTTGTTAAAACAAGGTTATTCGTGTCTTAAGTACTTCTATGCTTAATTTTAATCAATTCTTAACAAAACAGTTCACTCTCTTCATTGTTATTTAATTGATTTCACGGCCGGCGGCGGCCTCTCACGATCTAGAGTAAGTTCGTCGCCTGCAACACTGTCGCCCTGGGAATTATTTTCTCATGACTAAGGGCCAGTTGTATGTCGGTTGGTAAACTCTTTTTAAACGTTGAGAAAGGGTAAAACCTTATAATTCACCTTGTGGCCGGCGGGATGTCCAATCAGATGAAAGACACAAAAGGTTAATTATAAGGTTTTACCCTTTGTCAACGTTTAAAAAGAGTTTACCAACCGACATACAACTGGCCCTTACTCATCAAATTGTCACTTGTTCAGATGAACAGTGTAACGCACTGATAGAAAAACCCATACTAGAAAATGAAGGTAAATTTGCCGCCCTGGACTGCACCCCCCCCCCAAAATCCGCCACTGAACCCGTGCCTCAAGGAGGTTGAAGTTTTGAAAAAAATGCAATTTTTTGCAAAAAATTCAAGTTTTTCCTTCATAAAATGAAACCCACTCTTCCTAGAAGCTTGATTAGTGTCTCATTCCATTGGCAATTTTGTTGACTTGAACTTTTACTTGAAACACTTTTTTATTAAAATTCTTAGAATTTTTAGATCTATATGTATTTTCACTGGACTATCAAGAGATGGTGGATCCTAACACTACTTATATTATTATTAAGAATATTTTTGTCAAAAATTATGAAACTATTAAAAAAAAAAAATAAAAACATCAGAAAAAATATTTAAAAAATTATTCTTGAATTTTCGGGAAAAAAAAATATTTTACTGTTGCGCTGTAACACATCAATGGTAGAATATGTGTTAATAATTTTAAATGTATTTATTTGATGATAACACAAAAAGAGAAATAAATAATTGTATATATATATATATATATATATATATATATATATAATATATATATATATATAGATTAAAAATTAGTACATTTGCTGGTTAAGTAATATCCGAATTTCTTTGCTGGACCACTGTTATGTGTTGCGTTTATGATGGACAAGTCTTTTATTCTTAAGATAAATTTATAATAATAATAGTTTAACATTAGAAATAATTTTATAGTTTTAATTTTAATTTGACTTATTAAGTAAAACACTTGATTAAATAAAATTGAACAGATATTGTATATCTAAAACATGGATGTATATTTAACTTTGTTTTATTAAGGATTATTGGCCCAGCTTACGCCGGGCACTCAAAAAATTTTATAAAGACTCATCAAATGCCCCTCTCCACGGATATCTTTAGTAAAAGGCGAAAGATATATTCGACTTGAAGAGAGACCAGAGTGTTATGAATAAATTTTTTTACAATAGTACATATATAGTTTTAACCTAAATTTGTCCTTTCGCAAAATACATCTTATATATACAATAGATAAATTTAAAATTAAAATATATTCATAAATACTTATTTCATATTATATATTATAATAAAACTAAATAGTTAATCATCTAAATTATTTTAAAAATTTAATAAATATATTTAATTATAATAAAAATAAAAAATATATTTTCGAGACAAGGAACTTTAGTGTTATCTGCTATCTAGTGGTCAAAATGGGTATTTTTAGAAAGGGCTCCGCAATTTAGATTTGCCGGACCCCGTAAAAGCTAGCGACCCTTATAATGGACATAAAATGTTTTCTATTCTAAAGTTTATTTTTATACTTCATAATTATTTTATTAAATATTATCACGGGCAGGACTTTTCTCAGGGTGGGGGGGGAGGCATTATTATTTAATAGTCATTAAATATTTATTAGGCTCATGATAGGCTGGCTAAAATGGAAATTATTCAGAGGCCACCAAAGAGAGAAAAATAATAAATATATAAAAACGTATATTCTATACATATATATCACATTCTATGTGAATTCAACGACGTTTTGTCGAAGACCCTCTTCTTTTTTTGATTTTCTTAGTATATATTATTATACCTAATGTTTAAAGAAGTATCCACGTAAATTTTTATCTTTCTATCTTAACCCGTAACGAAATTTCGATTTTTTAAGAATATAGATCAAAGTATTATTAAAATATTCCTAAATTTGACAAGAATAAAGATGTTATTATTTTAACTTAATAGGGGGTCATATTTTTTGTTTTTAATGCAGTTTTTGAAAAAAAATCAATAATTGAGAAAAAAAATTTAAATGCTTTTTTTGTCTTTTTTTACTCAAAAATTGGATTTCTTTCGGTGGGACAATTTCGATTTTTTTAAAAAAAATTCATAAAATTCAACGTTAAAAAACAAAATTTTTTATCTATTCACGAAGAAAATATTCAAATAACTTTATTATTAAAAAAAATTCGATTTTTTTTTTTTAGTAATTTCGTTTTTTTTTATTCAGAGATCAAGATAGTTGATTAAAATATTGTAAAAATGAAAATCTTATCCCTTCGAAGTAACTTATTATACTGTAAAATATAATAATTTACATCAAAATTGATATGAAATGATTGAATAAAGTGCAAAGACTACACTTGAATTAAAAATTTTGGTGTAAATTATTATATTTTACAGTATATGTACTTCGAAGTGATAAAGTTCTTTATTAATCAACTATTTGATCTCAGAATAAAAAAAAAACGAAATTAAAAAAAAAATTGATTTTTTTAATAAAAGATTATTTTCGTGAATAGCTTAAAAATTTTGGTATTTAGCTTTTGATATTTGGGAATTTTTTTTTAAAAAATGAGTGTCCCACCGATAGAAAATCCAATTTTTTGATTAAAAAAAGACAAAAAAAAGGATTAAAATTTTTATTTTCTCATTTTTTTTTCAAAACCTATATTAAAAAACAAAACAAAATTGGCCCCCTATTATAGATCAAGAGCCCACGACGGCCAGACCTTCGTTATTTTATGAAAGCTGAAAGTTTTTCTGTGCATGTCCCCTATACAGGTAAGAACGACCAGCGACTATAGAGTTTGGATTGTGGTTACTTTGGCAGGTAACAGGTAATAAAGGTGTATAAAATAGTACTTTTAAATTCGTTAAAGTATAAAGCTCAATTTTTTTATATTTTCTTCGGGATAACTTTGGAAATCTCGTCATCCATTGCCGGACACTTATGACAGTTGCTACCCCCGCCAGACACCCCTAAACTTCTTTCACGTTTTCAGTAGAGGTTGCCATTAATAGTCAAAACAACAAAAATGGAATGCAATAAGGTTATTCCTCTAGTATTAGATAAGAATCGATGGTTATTTTTGATTTTAAGACGATTCCTCCATGTCTTCACCAATGGTTATCAATAATAACCGAAATGTCAAAAATCTATGTAAAAACCATTAAAACTGTCCGCCTATTGAGGTAACATTTTTTATAGGTCGCCAAGTAACATATATAAAATTTATCTTTTATATTATAACGAAAGTATAATTATAATTTATTAAAGTTTAGGGGTGTCTGGCAGGGGGTAGCAACTGTCATAAGTGTCCGGCAATGGATGACGAGATTTCTAAAGTTATCCCGAAGAAAATATAAAAGAATTGAGCTTTGTACTTTAACGAATTTGAAGTACTATTTTATACACCTTTATTACCTGTTACCTGCCAAAGTGACCACAACCCAAACTCTATAGTCGCTGGTCGTTCTTACCTGTATAGGGGACATGTACAGAAAAACTTTCAGCTTTTATAAAATAACGAAGGTCTGGCCGTCGTGGGCTCTTGGGCTATTAAGTTACAATAATAATATCTTTATTCTGATCAAATTTAGGAATATTTTAATAATACTTTTATCTATATTCTTAAAAAATCGAAATTTCGTAACGGGTTAAGATAGAAAGATAAAAATTTACGTGGATACTTTTTTATACATTACGTGGATACTTCTTTATACATTACGTGGATACTTTCTTTATACATTAGGTATAATAACATATATATCAGAAAATCAAAAAAAAAGAAGAGGATCTTCTACAAAACGTCGTTGAATTGACATAGAATGTGACCTATATGTATAAAATATAAGTTTTTATAAATTCATTATTTTTTTCTCTCTTTAATGGCCTCTGAATAATTTCCATTTTAGCCAACCTATCATGAGCCTAATAAATATTTAATGGCTATTAAATAATAACTGCCTCCCCCCACCCTGAGAAAAGTCCTGCCCGTGATAATTTTTAATAAAATAATTATGAAGTATAAAAATAAACTTTTAGAATAGAAAACATTTTATGTCCATTATAAGGGCCGCCCTTGGCTTTTACGGGGCCCGGGGAAAATCTAAATTGCGGAGTCCTTTCTAAAAATACCAATTTTGACCACTAGATAGCAGATAACACTAAAGTTCCTTTTCTCGCAATTATATTTTTTATTTTTATTATTATATTGAAATATATTTATTAATTTTTTAAAATAATTTAGATGATATTTAGTTTTATTATAATATATAATATGAAAGAAGTATTTATGAATATATTTTAATTTTAAATTTATCTATTGTATATATGAGATGTATTTTGCGAAAGGATAAATTTAGGTTAAAACTATATAAATATTATTGTAAAGAAAATTATTCATAACACTCTGGTCTCTCTTCAAGTCGAATATATCTTTCGCCTTTTACTAAAGATATCCGTGGAGAGGGGCATTTGATGAGTCTTTATTAAATTTTTGAGTGCCCGGCGTAAGCTGGGCCAATAATCCTTAATAAAACAAAGTTAAATATACATCCATGTTTTAGATATACAATATCTGTCCAATTTTATTTAATTAAGTGTTTTTCTTAATGAGTCCAATTTAAATTAAAACTATAAAATTATTTCTAATGTTAAACTCATCATCATTGGGTATACAGTCCTAAGACTGGTTTGATGCAAACAGGCGCGGATCCAGACCTCTGTTTTTTTTTTGGGGGGGGGGGGGGCGGTCGCCGGTATATAAGAGCTACTTTTGATCTCGGAAGTGTGTCACGATCAAATTGGCCAAGCGGGGGTGAGGGGGTCAGAGACGCCGCCCCCCCCCCACCTAGAACTTTTATTTTTTTCAATTTTAAAATTTAATGTTATAAAAAAAATTAAATAAACATGTAAAAAATGTTGATCTCCAATGCTTTGGGGGGGGGCGGTCGCCCCCATCGCCCCCCCCCTGGATCCTGGATCCGCGCATGGATGCAACAATCCGTCTCCACTCGACTCTGTCTCCCGCCAGCTGTTTGACCTCTAAATGTCTGGCATCCCATATCCCCAATTATTTGGTTGTAATATTCTAATCCCGGTCTTCCCCTTCCCCTTTTCTTTCCCACCTCCCCCTCCAAGATATCCCTAAGCAGTCCCCCATGTCACAGTGTGTGCCCCATCATCTGACCTTTTCTCTTCTTCAGACTCTTCCACAAGGTTCTTCTTTCTCCGATTCTTCCAAAAACTTCTTCATTTGTAATTTTATCCATCCATTTGATATTCATCATTCTTCTGTAGCACCACATTTCGAAAGCCTCTAATCTCTTTCTCTCCGCTTTTCTAATTGTCCAGGTTTCACACCCGTACATGGCTATGCTCCATACATATGTCTTCAATAGCAACTTCCTGTTTTCTAAGCTGATTGAGGAGGAGCATAGTAGTTTTTGTTTTGAATTAAACCCCATTTTTGCTTGGGCAATTCTTGATTTAATTTCGTTTTCGCTCCTCCCATCCCATGTTATTTTACTTCCCAGGTAGCGGAATTCCTTAACTCCTTCTAGGTTTTCTTGGTTAATTTTGATGCATTCCTGTCTCGTTTGTTCTTTTTTTGTACATACTAGGACCTTGGTTTTATTCTTGTTTATTTTCATTTTGATTTCTTCTATTAGGATTTGGTTAATTCCATTCAGGGCGTCCTCTAATTCTTTTTTATTGCTTCCTAGAAGGGCAATGTCATCGGCAAATCTTAACATAGCGATCTTTTGACCTTGGATTTCGATACCTGTATCAATTTTGTCTTTGAATTCTTTAATCGCTTCTTCTATGTATAAGTTGAAAATCATGGGTGACAGCACACATACTTGTTTTACACCTTTTTTTATTTTGGCTTCTCTTTCCTCATCTCCAATATTTACAATTGCCGTCTGGTTTTGATATAGATTTTAGATTAGTCTTCTCTCCCTGAATTTTATTCCCGCCTGTTTTAATATTTTAAACATAATTTCCCAATTGACGTTATCGAATGCTTTTTCTAGGTCTATGAATCCGATGTAGACAGATTCTTCCCTGATAAAAGCCCTTTCTATTATTAGTCTAAGAGAGAGAATTGCTTCTCGGGTGCCTCTGTTTCTTCTAAAGCCGAACTGGTCTTCCCCAGATTTTCTTCAACTCTTTGTTCTATTCTTCTTTGGATTATTTTGGTTAGGATTTTGGAGGCATGTGAGGTTAGGCTAATGGTCCTGAAATTTTCACATTTATCCGCGCCTGTCTTTTTGGGAAGTGTGACTATTTTGTTTTTTTGGAAATCTTTTGGGATGATTCCCAATTTATAGATTTTGCTAATTAGTTCAAAAAGTTTGTCACGTGCCTTTTCTCCAGAGTTCTTTAGGATTTCAGCTTGTATATTGTCTATTCCGGGTGCTCTATTATTTTTTTAGTTCCTTCAAAGCTGTCTCAAATTTTGACCTGAGTATGGGGTCTCCTAATTCGTTTTCGTCTACAGATTCTTCTTCTTCTATTGGGTTCATTGTTTTTTCTTCTCCATAGAGTTCTTCTAGGTGTTCCTTCCATCAATTTGCCTGTTCGTTTTCGTTTAGAATAATGTGGCTTCCTTTATCTCTTATGTTCTTGCTTTTTGGCTTGCGTTCTTGAAAATTTCTTTTTATTGCCCTATAAGCTACATCAACTTTTCCCAATACTAGATTTTCGTTGACTTCTTTACATTTTTCTTGAATCATTTTTTCTTTTGCTTTTCTACATTCTCTTATAACTTTCCATCTTAATTTTTATATGTTTCTTTCCCTTCTTCGTCTTTTCTGTTCTTAAATTTTCTTCGTTCGTCAATCAGTTGCAGTATTTCGTCTGTAACCCATGGCTTTTAATTTCGTTTTTCTTTCATTGAAGGACTTCATTGGCTGTATCGGCCAGGCTTGATTTCATATCATTCCATTCTTGTTCGATTTCTTCTTCTTTATTATTTGTGGGTGTTTTTTCTTCCAATTTCTTATTCATTACGTTTTCGAAGAGTTTTGGGTTTCCTTATTTTTTAATTTAGTATATCCCAGTTTTTTAGCGACCTCCTTTTTATTAGTTTTTTAAATTTTAGTTGGCATTTCATCGCAATTAAATTGTGATCACTAGATATATCAGGGATAGCTTTTTGCAGTCCTTTACTTGATTTCTGAATCTTTCTTTGACTAATATGTAATCTATTTGAAATCTCGCCTTGTCTAACGGCATTTTCCACGTGTAGATCCTTCTTGGATGGTGTTGGAAGAGTGTGTTTGCTACTACTAGACTGTGTTTACTGCAAAATTCAATTAATCTTTCGCCCCTTTCATTCCTATTTCCTAGACCGTGTTCGCCCACCACTTTTCCTTCTTTGCCTTTTCCTACTCTTGCATTCCAATCCCACATAATTATTAAATTTTCATCCCCTTTAACGCGGTTCATCAGGTTTTCAATTTGTTCGTACAATGTTAAACTATTATTATTATATATTTCCTACTCTTGCATTCCAATCCCCCATAATTATTAAATTTTCATCCCCTTTAACGCGGTTCATCAGGTTTTCAATTTGTTCGTACAATGTTAAACTATTATTATTATATATTTATCTTAAAAATAAAAGAATTGTCCATCATAAACGCAACACATAACAGTGGTCGGCAACGGGTGGTCCATGCCTTAATTTTAATGGTCCATCAAAAGCAATTCCGAAATTACTTAAGCAGCAAATGTCGTACTAATTTTTAATCTATATATATATATATATATATTACTATTATTTATTACTTTTTTTACGTTATCATCAAATAAATGCATTTAAAATTATTAACACATATTCTACCATTGATGCGTTAGCGCAACATTAAAATATATATTTTTTTTAATGTTTTTATTTGATTTTTTTTTTTTTAATAGTTTCATATTTTTTGACAAGAAAATTCTTAATAATAATATAAGTAGTGTTAGGATCCACAATCTCTTTCTTGATAGTCCAGTCAAAATACATAGATCTAAAATTCTAAGAATTTTAATAAAATAGTGTTCCAAGTAAAAGTTCAGAGTCAACATGCCTATATGAGACACTAATCAAGCTTCTAGAAAAAGTGGTTTTCATTTTATGAAGGAAAAACTTGAATTTTTTGCAAAAAATAGCATTTTTTCAAAACTTTTAACCTCGTTGAATCACGGCACGGGTTCAGTGGCGGATTTAGGGTGGGGTGGGGGTGGGGGTGGGGGGCTGCAGTCCAGGGCGCCAGATTTGAAGAGGCGGCAAATTTACTTTTTTTCTTTATCTATTATTGGGTTTTCTATCAGTGCTTTACACTGTTCATCTGAACAAGTGACACTTGATGAGTAAGTCATGAGAAAATAATTCCCAGGGCGGCAGTGTTACAGGCGACGAACTTACTCTAGATCTTGAGAGGGCGCAGCCGGCCGTGAAATCAATTAAATAACAATGAAGAGAGTGACTTTTTTTTGTTAATAATTGATTAAAATACATTAAGCATAGAAGAAAAACTTAAGACACGAATAACCTTGTTGTCAATGTCATCAACGAAACAAAATGAGAGGGAGAAGGAGCCGAGGGATTAAACCGGGAAAGTGCCAGTTAGATCGAAACAGAGCCAGGATATGTAATCTAAAACTTACCTTCTTGTTGAACTTCCCTATGGATAAAGCAAAAATATTTCAGTACAGTAGATATAAAAATAGAGATTTAATAGAAGAATTTTAGTTCAAAAAAATAAAAAAAACATTAAATTATAACAAATTAAAAGTGGAAAACTTACCCATAACCTCTTTCTCTGTTATTTATTTAGATTTCTTGAAAAATAATATGTATTATCATATATGTATATAAAACTATTGATAATAAAATAAGGATTTTGGAGCAAACTCAACCAAATTTTGTATACATAATCTGTAGGCCTCTAGAGAGCTAGAAATGCAAAAACTAACCACCCAAAATGGGGGGGGGGGGGGTCAAAAAATGAAAATTCTTGCTCTTGGACCAAACTCAACCAAATTTTATATACATAATCTGTGGGCCTCTAGAGAGCTAGAAATGCAAAAACTAACCACCCAAAATGGGGGGGGGGGGGAAGTCAAAAAATGAAAATTCTTGCTCTTTTACCAAACTCAACCAAATTTTGTATACATAATCTGTGGGCCTCTAGAGAGCTAGAAATGCAAAAACTAACCACCCAAAATGGGGGGGGGGGAGTCAAAAATGAAAATTCTTGCCCTTGGAGCAAACTCAACCAAATTTTGTATACATAATCTGAGGGACTCTAGAAAGCTAGAAATGCAAAAACTAACTACCCAAAATGGGGGGGGGGGGGGTCAAAAAATGAAAATTCTTGCCCTTGGAGCAAACTCAACCAAATTTTGTATACATAATCTGAGGGACTCTAGAAAGCTAGAAATGCAAAAACTAACTACCCAAAATGGGGGGGGGGGTCAAGAAATGAAAATTCTTGCTCTTAGACCAAACTCAACCAAATTTTGTTTACATAATCTGTGGGTCTCTAGAGAGCTAGAAATGCAAAAACTAACTACCCAAAATGGGGGGGGGGTCAAGAAATGAAAATTCTTGCTCTTGGACCAAACTCAACCAAATTTTGTATACATAATCTGTGGGTCTCTAGAGAGCTAGAAATGCAAAAACTAACTACCCAAAATGGGGGGGGTCAAAAAATGAAAATTCTTGCTATTTGACCAAACTCAACCAAATTTATGTATACATAATCTATGGGTCTTTAGAGAGCTAGAAATGCAAAAACTAACCACCCAAAATGGGGGGGGGGGGTCAAAAAATGAAAATTCTTGCTCTTGGACCAAACTCAACCAAATTTTGTTTACATAATCTG
Organism: Forficula auricularia; assembly: GCA_024734495.1. Classification (NCBI taxonomy): domain Eukaryota; kingdom Metazoa; phylum Arthropoda; class Insecta; order Dermaptera; family Forficulidae; genus Forficula; species Forficula auricularia. The sequence goes on from JALMQS010000058.1 coordinate 2,176,114, forward strand.
TGGGTCACTAAAAGGCTAGAAATGCAAAAACTGGGTGCGGGGGTGGAGTGGGGGTGGGTTAGGGCATGGGATGCGCGGAGTGGAATGGCGGTGGAGTGATGGAGTATGGCGGAGTGGGGGGGGTGCAAGGTTGGTGGGTGGGGGGTTCAGGTGAGGGTCCAGTGGCGTAGTGGGGTGGTACAGGGTGGGGGTCCGAGGTGGGGGGTGCAGGTTAGAGTGTTGAAGTGGTGTGGGGGCGGGGGTTGGGGTGCTGGGTGGGTTTCGGGGAGTGTGGTGGGTTGGAGTGGGGGGTGAGGTTTGGGGTTCTGTGGTATGGGGGCGGGGGTTGGGCACGGGTTCATGGTGCGGGGGTAGGGGTGCTGGATCGGGGGAGTCTAGTGTGAGGGTGGGATTCGTGGGTTGGGGTCCAGGGGGCGTACCCCCTGGTTAGCAAGAGGGCCGCCGAAGGCGGGCCTTGCAGTTAGTCTTATATATTTATTTAAGTTGTTTATTTTGAAAGTTCATTCGATTTTCGAGACATGTAAGCCACACTCTAGAATTAAATAAAAATAATTTTAATTTTAATTGATAATAATTTTAATAATACCTCAAGTATTCCCCCCGTTTGAATTCTGAGTTAAAAAAGTAGTTATTTTTTTTAGGAAATGCTTATAATTATATTAAAAATAAACTACATTGACAGTTTAACGGTTAACTAAACATAGACTAAATGATTAATATATTTCTGGCTAGATGGCGCCAACGAACAAGCAAGCAAGCAAGTTTGTAGCAAGTTAGAAAAAAACTTAATAATTTACCCTTGAACTTTCAAGATTGCTGCAAAATTACCACAAACTTATCTTGTCATATTTTTCATGGCAATTTAAATTCAGACAAAAGTTAAGTTTTCGCCAAGTCCACTTGCTATCTGGGATTTGTCTCAGAATAATTTCCGACAAAGGGAGGACCTTACTGGCGCTTTCCCTTGCGTTGGGGGGGGGGGGGGTATTTGTCAGTGACGCTATCCCGATGAACCGGGGTCTAAAAGTTAGAATATGCATATTCTTGGGGGAGGGGGGCAATGCACAATCAGTCTCTAGTCACCAAATATCTAAATCAGCCTCTGATGCTAAAAATATGTAAAATGTATTGATATTTGTTCAGACAACATCTATTAAGAAGGCTAAGGTATTTACTTGCTTTGTGCTTAATACAATTCTACATTCACACCTCGAAAAAGTTATTTTTAGGATTTTTTGAAATTGCCCCCTCCCCTAACTACACGAGATAAGTGAGGGGGCGAAAGGGCGTATGAAGAAAATACCATTCACACTACATTTGTTCAATGCGCTCCGTCAATCATATATATTTGCTTCGCACAATAATATTTTCTTGAGGCCGCATGGCTGGAGGGAGAATTTTTTCAACCTTGAGCCGTTCAACGTGTTAAAGTCGTTTTTTTTCATTTTTACTTTTTACTTTACCATACAGGGTATGGTCATGTATTGTAATCGTGGATGAAAAAAAGTGTTTTTTTTTTGCTTCTTTTTTTCGAAATATCTCAAAAACGGCTGAAACTATTTTGCTTTAAAAAGTCCTGTCCCTGATAATATTTAATAAAATAATTATGAAGTATAAAAATAAACTTTAGAATAGAAAACATTTTATGTCCATTATCAGGGTCGCCCCTAGCTTTTACGGGGCCTGGGGCAAATCTAAATTGCGGAGCCCTTTCTAAAAATACCAATTTTGACCACTAGATAGCAGATAACACTAAAGTTCCTTTTCACGCAAATATATTTTTATTTTTATTATTATAATGAAATATATTTATTAATTTTTTAAAATAATTTAGATGATTAACTATTTAGTTTTATTATAATATATAATATGAAAGAAGTATTTATGAATTTATTTTAATTTTAAATTTATCTATTGTATATATAAGATGTATTTCGCGAAAGGATAAATTTACGTTAAAACTATATATGTATTATTGTAAAGAAAATTATTCATAACACTCTGGTCTCTCTTCAAGTCGAATATATCTTTCGCCTTTTACTAAAGATATCCGTGGAGAGGGGCATTTGATGAGTCTTTATAAAATTTTTGAGTGCCCGGCGAAAGCTGGGCCAATAATCCTTAATAAAACGAAGTTAAATATACATCCATGTTTTAGATATACAATATCTGTTCAATTTTATTTAATCAAATGTTTTACTTAATAAATCCAATATAAATTAAAACTATAAAATTATTTCTAATGTTAAAAAAATATTATTATTATATAATTATATTATATATTTATTTTAAAAATTAAAGACTTGTCCTTCATAAACGCAACACATAACTGGTGGTCCATGCCTTAATTAATGGTCCATCAAAGAAATTCAGATATTACTTAAGCAGCAAATGTACTAATTTTTAATCTATATGTATATTAATATTATTTATTATTCTTTTTGTGTTATCTTCAAATAAATACATTTAAATTAACTCATATTCTACCATTGATGAGCTAGCGCACTCGGCGCTTTCCCTTGCGTTTTGGGGTGTGTATTTGCCATAGCAACGCTATCCCGGTGGACCGGGGGCTGACGGTAAGAATAATGTGCATATTGTTGAGGGGGGGGGGGGGTTGCAATGCGCAATCAGTCCCTAGGCGGCAAATATCTAAATCCGTCTCTGATGCTAAAAATATGCAAAATGTATTGAGCTTTGTGCTTAATACAATTATACATTCACATCTCTAATAAGTTTTTTTAGGATTTTTTGAAATTGCCCCCACCCCTCTAACTACACGAGATAAAAGTGAGAGGGCGGAAAATTAAAATTTTATATCCCAAATTATATAGGGATATTTGTTGATGTTTGTTAGCCTGTGCCTTACCAAATTTTTATCAAAAACTAGTGTGAATATCAAAACCAAATGTCACAGGTAGTTTTGGTCCATTGAGATTAAGAGCTGGTGCAGATCGACTCAAAATTAAGGGGGTGGGTTAAAAAATGAAAATTCTAGGACATTTGAGCAAGTCAACCAAATTTAGTATACATAATCAGTTTTGGACCCCAGAAGTCTAAAAATGCAAAAACTAACCAACCAAAATGGGGGTTGGGGGGAGTCAAAAAATTAGGCCCTTATACCAGGGGTCGTCAACCTTTTGAGACGGAAAAGCCAAAAGTGCGATCGCCCCCCCCCCCCCATATAGAGGCCCGTGCCTGGCAAAAAAAATAACATTTATTTTTTCAAAAATTTTTAAAATTGAAAAATAAAGTTCTGTGTGTGTGTGGGGGGGGGCGGCGTCTCTGACCCCCCCCCCCCCGCTTGGACAATCTCGATCGCGACACACTTCCGAGATAAAAAGTAGATCTAGTAGATATATATAAATTTGATTTTTGATTTAAAATAAAGCCGCATCTTCACATCGAAATAGCCGCATGTGACTCGCGAACCGCAGGTTGCCGACCCCTGCCTTATACCAAACTCAACCAAATTTTGTATATATAATTAGTGGCCCTCCAGAAGTCTAAAAATGCAAAAACTAACGGCTCAAAATGGGGAGGGGGGGGGGGTCAAAAAATGAAAATATAGGTCCTTATATCAAACTCTACCAAATATGTTGTATACATAATCAGTGGGCCCCCAGAAGTCTTAAAAGGCAAAAACTAACCCCCCCTACATGATTATAAATAATTTTATTTAATATTAAATATAAGTGAAGGGTTGTATGGGTAAAGTCAAGTGGATGGCCACATCAGAACGTGTCAGTTTATTTTTCCAACGTTGATTCCGTTTTTCATTTTTCAATTTGCCTCTAAACTCGAAATTGTGTTGTTTGCCGCCAGTGCTAGGGTCGCAGGGGCCCAGCAAGCCGAGCTCTACGATCGCTGCCAACCCGAGCAATATGGCTTCTCCAAGACCAAAATCACCTCGACCAACTATAACCGCGCGAAAAGATGACAAAGAAGAAACATTTTGGGATAAAATCGGTACACTTGGACGGAAAAAACGTATAAAAGAAGGTGATTCAACATTGCTTTGCAATTTTTTCTCTAACTCTCTGTGTTGCTTTGACATTTCTCATGTCCTTATTAGGTATTTGTAGGAGGGGCTTGAATATTTTCAATTTAATAAAATATTAATATTCGTTTCAAACAAATTAGCAATAGAAATATATAAAGAATAATTCATCCCTCTATACATATTTTAAAGTTCTAGAAAAAATTTACTCTTATAATAATTTTATTACATAGAATAAACAACAGCCAGCCACACCTACTTGGGAGTTAATTTTGATTTGATTTATTATTAGTTCAAGAAGTACAAGAAGAAGGGAAGTATGCTATTGATTCTCCAGGCAGCCCCACCGCTGCATATATTCCTCCAGAGGATTACACTCTTGGTAAGTTAAATTTATATTTTACATTAATAATTTCTATGGCCTTGTACAATAATTTTGTCAATGCCAACTTCCTGAGCTTGTTAAGTATCCAATTTTATTAGAACTCTGAAATTATACAAGATGTAACGCGCTTAATTATTGAATAGGGACCGTCTAAGAACCGATTGCCTATAGGTAAGGTGACCAATCGACCTCTTTTAGGGAGGACAGTCCTTTTGTAAGCTCTGTCCTCCCCCGAAAAGTGTCCTCCTACTCATTTTCGATATTTCAAGACTAATCCGTAAATCTCCGTATTCGATCGAGATTATAAATAAATTCAATATGAATAAGATATTTCCAATAAATTGTTAAGAGATGATACCTACATTGAAAAAAAAATATTCATTTAATGGAAAAGTACTCATTTAAATAAAAATTGATAGGCATGTCAACATAATCTGTGGGTCACTAGAAGGCTAGAAATGCAAAAACTGAGGGCGCGGGTGGGGATGGAATGGCGTGTGGGGGGTTAGGGATAGGGTGCGGGGGGTGGAATGAGGGAGTAAGGCGGAGTAGGGTGGGGTGAAGGTGGGGGTCCAAGGGGCTAGGCGGGGGTGGTGGTGTGGGGGTTCAGGGGTAGGGTTCAGAGGCCTAGTGGGGTTGGGTGGGGTTGGGGCACGGCTGCATGGTGCGGGGGTGCTTGGTATGTTTTGGGTGTGTGTTTGCTGGGAGTGGGGTTCGTGGGTTGGGGTCCAGGGGGCGTGCCCCCTGGCTATCAAAAGGGCTGCCGAAGGCGGGCCTTGCAGGTAGTTACAATATAAAATGCTACAACTGTTTTTACTATTCATTTATCATATTATAGTGTATTATTGTTGCAATGAATAAAATGTTTCTTTTCTTTACGATATTTTTTTCTTCAATTAATTTGTTTCCTCCTTTTCATTGTAAAAAAGTTGGTCACCTTACTATAGAAGGAGTAAAAGAAATTCTTTGTTTTCAGTCTACAATGAAGCTTATTCTCACGATCCCGATGCATTTAAGAAAATTAAAGTTAACCCCACTTTGTTCCAACATTTCTTTATTATTTCTTCTTAGGTTAACCCTCAAACATGAGTCAAATAACTAACTACAAATCAACCTTAAGACGCTGTGTGTTGTGTGAGTTATCACAGTTACTAACTAAGTATTGTCTGCATTTCAATGGAATTGATTGGATACCAAGCTACCAAGTTAAATAAAAATAAATTAACATGTTCTGATGGGACCATCCACTTGACTTTACCATACATTTCTCGTTGACTTTGGTACAAGGGCCTAGATTTACATTTTTTGCCCCCCCCCCGCCCTCCATTGGGGGGGGTTGTTTTTGCATTTTTAGTGTTCTAGGGGCCCACTGATTATGTATACAAAATTTGGTTGAGTTTGCTCAAATGGCCTAGATTTTTTTTTTACCCCCCCCCCCCTCGCCTAATTTTGGAACCAGAAAAAACTATTTCGTTATTATAGGTTCATTTTATAGTATATTTCATTTTTCTTTTTTTTTAGTTTGAAAATATTATAATTTTAAATTTTAACCCCCTTCTCCCCCCCCCCCTTAATTTTGGGTCGATATGCACTCAAAATCTAATCAGCTATTAATCTCAATGCACCAAAACTACGTGTGAAATTTGGTTTTGATATTCACACTAGTTTTTGAGCTAGCTCGTCCACAAAATTTGGTATGCACAAGCTAACAGACATTTTGATAAAACAGTTATTATCTCAAAAAATATAATATTTATCTCGATGTTCACTTATTGGAGCTTTTTTGTTGACCGAAATGCCATGGTTTCACCCATTTTTTTTTTTTTTTTATCAAAATAGTTTCAGCCGTTTATGAGATATTTAAAAAAAACCCACTTTTTTCATGCACGATTACAATACTTGACCATACCCTCATATATTTATTGAATTTATTACTTTTTGTTTTTAGAGGAAAATGAAGAACGTTCCATGATAGAACCTAGATCATTTGAAGATGCCAAACTCAGAGAATTAATTAGCGTTTTAATTGAATGGATAAATGATGAACTTGCTGAACAAAGAATTATTGTTAAAGATATTGAAGAAGATCTGTATGATGGCCAGGTTTTGCAAAAACTATTAGGTATGGATTATAGAAATAGCTTACAAAAAAATAAAATTTTAATAATAATTGTTTTTATATATTTTTTAATTTTCTTTTTTTAGAAAAATTAAGTGGACAAAAATTGGATGTTCCTGAAGTTACACAATCTGAAGAAGGTCAAAAGCAAAAATTAGGAATTGTTTTAAATGCAGCTAATAAGGTAATATTGAAAACTGACACATGCTTCTATAAAGAAAAAGATTTATTGGATGTATAATTGAATATATTTGATGTATCAAAAATTAGTTCTAATAAAAGTTGTTCAGTTTTTTTTGTAGATTCAGAATATGTACAGAAACATATAGCTTTCTATTTAAAAAACAGAACTTGACCACGAAATACCATAGAAAACTTGTTCTAGGTCGACAAACAATAGCATACTTTATTTCCCTCTTGATATAAATAAACTTTTATTTGAAAGTTTTTTCATATAATGGACCATTTTTGAGTTATAAGACTGTCTCAAGATAAAAAATTCATCCTGTATATATCTATATATATATATTTAATTTATTTAACAGGTTATAGTGGTGTTTCACAAAGAGTGAAACTCTTTGTGAAACTACCACTATAACCCGTTAAAAACTCCCGTGTTTAATATGTTTCACTATAAACCAACACCGCTTTCCTTAAATGTTATTTAATTTATTTGTTTGAGACTATAGTTTCGAAGGTTTGACCTTCATCATCAGTCTTTTTAATTATAAATATTTTATCTGTTATATCTCATGGGGTCAATTACCGATTGGATATTGAAAATTAGTTCTGTTGCTACCTAACGACGATTCTCTTTATGAATAAGCAACTCTTTGATATGTGTAAATTGATCTCATTGATACAATGATTATACTATGCCATTTATTAATGATATTTGGAGAATCTTTATTTTTCCGATTTTTTTCGGACCCTCCACTATCAAATATCAAAATCAATTAAAATTAAATTGTATCTAAAAATGTTGCTTTTATAAATATTTGTTCTTATTCAAATTAATTAATCTTTATAAAGTCTTATCAAAAAAATATTTTTATCTTTCTTTTAAGGTAATAGGAATCCATCGACTTGCACAACAAAAATGGAGTGTTGAAAGTATACATTCTAAAAACATTGTAGCAATCCTGCATTTGTTAGTTGCTCTTGCACGACATTTTCGTGCACCAGTCCGCTTGCCTGAAAATGTGGCTGTTAGTGTTGTTGTTGTTCAAAAGAAAGATGGTTCTCTAAGTCATCGGACAGTTATGGAAGAAATCACAACAACTTACGATGATCTTGGTATGCGCTGCGAGCGAGACGCTTTTGACACTCTCTTTGATCACGCCCCAGATAAATTACAAGTTGTTAAAAGGTAAATTTGCATTTAATTTGTTATACATTAGTGTTTTTAATAATCCATTATTACTATTGTTTTATTTTTTGTGCTTTATATGACTTGTTACACCATCACATGCCTACTAAAGGGCACTTGTGCCTGCCTCTGTTTGCTAACTACCTACCTATGTCCGTCCACCCAGGGGGTGGGAGGAGGGGTCAGGGTGGGGGGGGGGTTTTAGAGGCTGCCACTAAAGGGCATTTGTCTCTGACTCTGTATTTACCTATGTTTCTATGTTTGTATGTCTGTCCCCTCAGGGGTTGGGGTTGGGGTTGGAGTCCAGGGAATGCGGGGTCCATGGGTGGGGAGTCCAGGGGTAGGTTTTCTATGTTGGAGTGATATCAGAGGCGGGGGTGAAGTTCCGGGGTTGGGGAGAGGTTCGGTGGAATGGAGAGTGGTTGGAGATGGAGAGGGAGTGTTCAAGAGACGGGGGTGTCCAGAGGGCGAAGCCCCTTGGCTAGCAAGAGGCTCACCGAAGGCTGGCCATGCAGCTAGTAATTTAATAAAACAAAAGTCGTTAAAAATTGATGCTTTTTAAATCTCAACCTAATTATAAAACATATTCGGAAGAAATAAAAAGTTGAAGCAAGGAGTAAACCTTTTGTACTAAAAAGAATCTAGATATCTAATTTATTGGATTAGAATTTAGAAATTTTCCAAAAAAGACTTAATCACATTGGCTTTTTGTACGACTCAAATTATATTAACAGGGTATATTTATTTAAATTGATTTTGTTCTACTAGTGGAAGAACATTTAATTAAATTAAAAATGTATATGTACAATTTATAATTTTTAGAATATTTAATTAAAGATCTTTTTTATTTTATAACATTTTTACAGATTGTACTTTTAGATTTCAATAGAATATTAATATAATATAATGTTATTTTTTTCAGATGCTGCGTAACTTTCGTAAATAAACATTTGAACAAAGTTAATCTTGAAGTAACTGATTTGGATACTCAATTTCATGATGGCGTTTACCTTGCCATTTTAATGGGCCTTCTTGAAGGTTTTTTCGTGCCACTTTATTCCTATCACCTTACGCCCCATGATTTTGATCAGAAAGTTCATAATGTTTCTTTTGCTTTTGAGCTCATGCAAGATGTTGGACTAGCAAAGCCTAAAGCTCGCCCTGAAGATATATTTTATTTATTTTTTCGGCTTTTTTGAACCATTATATCATACTGATAAAAATGATTAATATTTTGCTTTAAACATGGGGGTTATTTTATTGGATATGAAATCAATTCTATCCTACTTAATTCTTTAATTTTCTCATAGTAAATATTATCTTAATATTGAATGTAATGGAAGGCAGCCCAGAGGTAGTGAGGAAAGAAAAAATTAACACATATAACATTTCTGTGTAATTTGTTGGAATCGCTTCCTCCTTTCCTTTCAAACCGACGTTTCGGAGGATTTTTCCCCTCCTTCTTCAGGGTTTCAAAGGGTCAATGAATGAAACAAATAAAATGTTTCCTTCTTCTCTCCACAGTAGTATTCAAAAACTTTCTTCATTTTTAACAAAAGCATAGAAAAACAAATTTTTTCCTCCTTTCCTTAATTAGATTAATAAGATTTTTCTCATATATCTATATAATAAAAATGAATTTCTTTTTCTTTGTAAGCGCAGATCTCTCAAATGCCTGGGCCGATTTGGCTAATTTTTTTTTTAAATGTTCGTAATAGTCCATTTCAGGTTAATATGTAAAAAAAAATCCGAAAAGTTGCCCGGAAAATTGGAAAATTCACGGAAAACTGAAACCAAATCTGAATTGCCAACATAGCTTGCCAAACAATAAAATAACTAAATAGCAAACTAACTTTGTGTTGGCAGCCCTATCTGTCACATTTTTTAGATGTTTCTTAATAGCATAGATAAAGAGATCTAATCACATTATCGTTGAAGAAAATTTAATAATGCAACAAAGATTTAAAAACTATCTATTTTTTAAAGTACATTAAAAAAAGAATTAAAAAAATAAACTGCAACGGATCGTTGCTAAACTTTATCAATGTACTATCTATTCTACAAATAAAAGTACTTTTTAAAATAAAATTTTACAAAAAACTATATAAGTATGACCTTTTGTGGTCCTCAAGGTACTTAATTACAATGAATTTTAAATCCCACAAATATTAATTTGACAATTAAATTGATGAACTCAAAAATTGTTATTTAGTTAAATAAACTGCAACGGATCGTTGCTAAACTTTATCCAAATTCATTTGAAATAGTAATATGTTTATTCCTTTATTATCAATCAGATATCACTTGCAATTTGCAGTTCATGTTGACCATGCGCGGATCCAGGGGGCGGCTGGAGACGACCCTTACTATATAGCGTGTGGAGATCAATATATTTTATATGTTTATTTTTTGTATATATCATTAAATTTGCTAAAATTGAAGAAAATAAAGTTCTGATAGTGGGGGACGAATTCGACCGCGATCTCACTTCCGAGATCCACAAGTAAAGATATACCGGCGACCGCCCCCCCTTAACCTACCCCCACCCAAATCCAGAGGAGTCTAGGATCGCGCCTGACGTTGACTTTATTTCAAAAATAATGATCGATTCTCATTCAACAGTCGAGGAATAACAATTCTACATTCGATTTTTGACGTTTCGGTTTTTATTGGTAGCCATTGGTGAAGACATGGAGGAATCAACTTAAAATCAAAAATAGCAATCGATTCTTATCTAATACTTGAGGAATAATAATTCTACATTAGATTTTTGACCCTTCGATTATTATTGGTAACCATTGCTGAAGACATGGAGGAATCAACTTAAAATCAAAAATAACGATCGATTCTTATCTAGTACTAGAGGAATAACCTTATTGCATTCCATTTTGATGTTTTGACTATTAAAGCCAAGCTCTACTGAAAACGTGGAAGAATCGACTTTAAATCAGTAAGACTAAATTCTTTTATGATAAACAACTCAAGCTTGAGAATAAGAGAATTTTTTATAAATAGAGATTTTTAATACATTTTAAATATTTGTTTCATCTTATTTGTTATGAGTGTATATTACAGTTAAATAGAATCTCAAATTATGTCTATTTAAGACTTTATAATAAAACAATTATATTTATTCTCTGTTACTAATAAAACATAAATAAAGCAGCCAAGCAGTGGGGGTCCAGGGGGCGAAGCCCCTGCTTGTAAAAGGCCCGCCGAAGGCGGCCTTAAGCTAGTATTCCATAAAAATGTTATCTAGTAATTTGTTATATTTTGAAGTATATTTTTAATCTCTTAATATTATAAAATGTGATTTAAAAGTATTATTAATTAATCTAATTAAGGAAAGGAGGAAAAAAAAATTTGTTTTTCTATGCTTTTGTTAAAAATGAAGAAAGTTTTTGAATACTACTGTGGAGAGAAGAAGGAAACATTTTATTTGTTTCATTCATTGACCCTTTGAAACCCTGAAGAAGGAGGAAAAATCCTCCGAAACGTCGGTTTGAAAGGAAAGGAGGAAGGATTCCAATAAATTACACCGTATTTTATATGTGTTAATTTTTTCTTTCCTCACTACCTCTGGGCTGCCTTCCATTACATTCAATTAAAGTTTCTACCAGTCCGTCTCTCTCAGAGAAAATTTCGTTGCAAAAAAATTATCTTAATACATTGTATTTTTATAATAACTCTATTAATTACAATTTTTTATCTTTTCAGATATTGTTAATCTTGACTTGAAATCGACGCTACGTGTTTTATACAACCTGTTTACTAAATATAAAAATATTGCCTAAAGTTTTATAAAACTAGCCATAAATCAATATTAAGATAATTTTCCAAATGCCTAACGTGCCTTTTACTTGTTTTAAAAAAAAATATATTTTAATATTCAGCTTTATTAAATTTAACAAATATTTATTCACTTGTTAATTATATTATATTATATTATATTAGGCCTAGTTTAGACACGGAATCCATGCGATAGTAAACCGCAGTGAGCAACTGAACAGTGTCTATTTACACTAGTGTCTCTATATTCGTTCAAACCTGCCTGTGTGAAGCGACGTTCCGTGCAGTCCCCGCCAACCAACCTCTGGACAATAACATCCGCGCGGATCTACCCCAACTGACAATGAAATTTGGCTACCTTAATTTTTTGGTTATTTTGAATATATTGACTGTTTGACTAAATTTGATTCTTTATATAAATAATACAAGAAAGTCTAACTAATAATTATCAAATTACATAATTATTAAATTCATTTAAATATTTAAATTCTTGAAAAATGCATAGATGATTCTTCTTTAAGTGCCATACTCGATTCCGAGCCTCGGCGGTTACTATGGAGAATATCCTCTCCATTGTAATTTTGAAAATGATAATTAATTTGTTTTCGGTATTTGACCCTGCAGCAGGTCTTTTTGGTTAGTCTTTAAATTAAAGCAGAGTGGCACTGGGCCTGGCAATAACCCCCCTTGTGTATTAGTGATCCCGACCCTTGTTAACACTGCATAGTTAAGGTAGCTAAAATTCTTCATGGAGAATTCAAACTTTTGGTGGGGGAAGCATCCACGGGGGTAACGTTGATGTTTGTAGGCTTGTTTTATTTTGTTTTGGTCAAAACTTTTAGGGTTGTTCCTCTATTCACAGGGACAAGTCATTTGGTGGTAACATTAATTTTAGGGTTACCTCTGTGATTAAGTTTCATGCTTTTTGGGTGAATTAATCACACGGTGCATATATTTGCACACTTGGTTCCCCATAATCCCGGGTTAAATTATATATCTTGGTCCACCCAAACTAATTCTCCTAATAATTTTTTTTCTACAAAGAATCCCTTGTTCAATCAAAGTTCAATTGGTGGGGCCAATCAAACTCCTTCAAACAATTGGTTCCATTGAAAAACCATCATTAAACATTTTTTTACCTCATCCTTCTATTCTATTTTGAAATTCACCAAAACTTTAGTTTATCAAAACCCCTCGCCCATATAGATTATTAATATCTTTCAATATGAATATTATATAGGTAAATATGGAATTTGATGTTATTCAAAAAAATTAAGGTGGCCGAATTTCATTGCCGGTCACACTGTATTGCTATGGCGTATTTCTTGAACTTTGAAATATAAGCCTACAAATAGGCCATTCACTTAATATTGGATAATACCCAATACTGCTTTTTTTTAAGAGCAACTACAAACATATTGCTTTTTCGACTTCCATCTTTGAAATGCGGTGTATACTGACCTTTCCTGCATATCCAGGCAGTCACCGCGGACTGTCTGAACACAGTATATATTTTTCCGCCTTACGAATCGGGCAGTCGCAAACGTGCGGATCTTCCATGTCTGAACTAGGCCTCAGAGATTTATATATTTAAAACAATATAATTTTCAGAAATTGTAACTATATTAATTTTTTTTTTTAAACTATTTTATTCTTAATAATTGATGTAATAACATTCATGACATTTAACATATATTATATATATAGAACATAAAATCTAATTTATTTTTTTCAGTGCATCTGTTTTTCTTATAATAAAAGATCTTTAATTTATTACTTAGCTTTTCATTTTTATATTTAATGCCATCCATACTTGTATTAAATTATATTTTACTATTTATATCAAACATTATAATATTAATAGAAAAATAAATATTCTATTTAATTTTACCTATTTAATCTTATATAATTTTTTTAATCCATAATTCCTAAGAGTATGTTAAAAAATTGAAGAGTAGGATGTAGAAAGTATCTGAAAGCACCTGAGAATCCTATATTATTAAATTAAACTTTTTTCTTTAAATTTGGCTTGGTTTTTTATTAGTAAACACTTTTTTCAAAATTATTTCATTTGTTACATGGTTATTCTAACATATATGTTAAAAAAACTTTTTATTATAGATAATGTAACTTTTTCTAACATACTTATTTTATTAATAAATGAATTTATCTTTAAGGACCAGTCATAGATTTTAGAGAAAATATTTTTACATTGCATATCAGAGAGGTTCGTCCCCCATAGGAATCGAACCCAAGCGCTAACTAAGCTTGCCAGGCCGTTAGCCAAACCCTTAAGCCCTTAAGGTCGCTGCCAGGCCGTTAGCCAAACCCTTAAGACCTTGAGGGCTTAGTTAGCGCTTGGGTTCGATTCCCAAGAGCCGGTTAGTATGTCGCAGAGTAAATGCTTTTTACCACTAAACAAGGGTAGATGGTAAATGAAGGGCCATCCTAGCCCCTCCATTTCCATCTAACGCTTGAGTTACGTGGTACAGCATTTGCTGACATACAACTAGCCTAAGGGGACAGACACTCTCTCATAATGTAAAAATATTTTCTCTAAAATCTATGATTAGTCCTTAAAGATAAATTATTTATTAATATTTTAGATCTGGGTTGATTTTTGAAATAATTTCCATCTTTTTTCAAAAAGATGCTTAAATCTTTTCTTTCACTATACTTATTTTATTTCGTCTCATCGAATAATTAAAAAAATAATTAAATTGCCTTAGTTATGTATTATTATTATTTTTACTGAAAGTATAATACCACAGAACCTGAATTTATCTGATTTTCACACTCTCAAAAAAACACTAATCAAAACATAAATAAATAAATATTTGGTGAATCAATAAAATAAATAATAATAATTAACTGAAATTATTGTCTTAATTGAAAAGTTTTTGTTTTGCCGAGAGTAGCAGAGTTGTTGATTCACAAAGAGAAACAAAGAGGTTGTCCTCTGCTTGATGCAAATAAACATACACACATATATATCGAAATTATATATCTGTATATATATGAGACTATAGTTTCGAAGACTTGATTTTCATCATCAGTCTTTTTTTAATTATAAATATTATTCATGGAGTCAATAACATATGGATATTGAAAATTTTCGATCTTTTACTTCAGCTAGGAGGCAGTTAGAAATTATAAACTATAGTCTCAAACAAATAAATAATTATATACAGATATATATAATTTCGATATATATGTGTGTATGTTTATTTGCATCAAGTAGAGGACAATCTCCTTGTTTCTCTTTGTGTGAAATTATTTTCTTTTATTATTTTGTGAGTAAAAAACCTTTCAATTTAAAAATAATTTAAATAAATATAATTAACTTATGAGCTATGGATCAAAAAAGTTTTAAAAATTCTGGAATAGAGAAAACAAAAAATAAAAATAAATTATAATTCTGCTGAGAATGAAATACAAACAATTATTGTTTCTGCCACTGAAAGAGGAGACAGAGGGGAATGCTGCATTGGATTTCCTTCACTGACTTTTCAAAACCCTGAAGAAGGAGGGAATAGCCTCCGAAACGTCGGTTTTATGAATAAAAAGATAGTGTAAATTATCTTCTTCTTTTTTTGGACTGCCTCATCGATATCCACTTAATAAAAATAAAAGATTAATGAATTTAAAGGTCCATTTTGGCAAAGTGCTAAGGAGACTCGAATATTAAAAAAATAATTTTTGATTGAAAACATTGGAAACCGTCTCTTATCTTATAAATTTTATTTTACATATTATAATACAAAAGAAATAATAAACAAATTGAAAATTGTGAAAAAACATGCTGAAGGTATCTGTGGGCGTGGTGCTTGAACATGTGAAGGTTGGAAGTCGCGATGTAAAACGGAGGCTGGAATCGAGTGGGCAGTCTTTATCTCTAGTACAGGAGTGTCCAAAAGGGTGGATCGAAAAACTGAATTTTTTTTGAAAATGCTTTAGGAGCGGAAAAAGTTGCTTATTACAATAAAAAGAAAACGGCATAAATCGCTCGCGCAAGATATTTGAAACTTATGAAAAATTGCAAAAATCACAATATTTTTTAAAAATTTTAAAAAGTAAAAATTTTTAAAATAAACACACTGGTGTTTTGTGTTTGTTTTATGGTTTAAGTAACCGAAATAAATTAAATTCTGATCTATAATATACTTTTTTACGTTCGCGCAACATCTTAGAAAAAATAGAAAGATTACCATTTTGTATTCTCAGAAAACGTTTTTAGGTAAAGCCCAATGAAAATAATATGTATCTTATAAATCGATATTTATTGTTTATGTAATTGATATTTTTTCATCAGAGAAAATAAGTAATTTAAATGATGGCCAAATGGTGTCCACCGAGGCCAAAGGAAAAATAAATAATTCGAAATACTCGAGAAAACATTTTTTTGCAAAATAATCCGCCAGCACGTCTCAATTGTCCATACGTGTCTCGACTCGTGTCGAAAGAGTCGAGTTTTCATCATTAAAAAATCTATTAAAGATTTGTAATTGGAAATAAGCAAAACAGGAAATTGTAGAGGAATTGAGTACTAATACTATCTAATGCAGGCAGACCTGGCTAAGGGCGGATCCAGGAATTTTTTATGTGGGTGGGGGGGGGGGGGGGAAGAAGGTGGCCGATGTATATATAAGATCTACTTTTTATCTCGAAAGTGTGCCGCGATCGAATTGTCCAAGCGGGGGGCAGAGACGCCGCCACACACACACACACATAGAACTTTATTTTCAATTTTAAAATTTTTTAAAATAATAAATGTTTTTTTTACAAATTTCATATCTCATATTTTAAGTTCATTAAAATAAAAAAAATAATAAAAATTGTTATAAATTCCCTGTCGATTTGGCCGCCGATTTTTGGCCTCTGCGTGCGACGCACGTGTTGCACTCCAGCCAGGCGACGAGCCTGTATGGGGGCGATCGCCCCCTCCGCCCCTCCCGGATCCGCCCTTGGGCCTGGCCAACCTGAATTGCACCGCGTTCTGATTGACGACTTAAAAATTTCTGAGGACCGCACATAATAAATAAGAATAACTATAATTTTTTTAAATATTTTTTTCGAAATCTACCTTTACAACTAATTTAGTACTTATCAACTTAAATTATTAATAGATTAAAAATTCAGTTTATTGGACAAAGTTTTTTTATTGAAGTTCTTCTTCAATTTTGTGTACAATGTTTCGTCTCTCTCGAGACTTTTTCAAGTACTACAAACAAGAACAAAAATCAATTAGGTGAAGTCTTCACAAATCAACTAAATATTCAGGTACAACCAAAATCACAAATATCACAAAAACAACATTACTATTACATAAGACTCACCTCAATTGGCTAGAACAACATTGGTTGAAATAAAGATAAAAATAACTGAGACATAGTAGATAATTATTAATATTAATTTGAATGTAGCGATACACTGAAAGTGTTCAATCAGTCTAATGTAAATGTGAAAAATAACAATACTACAACCAGATATCAAATGAAAACTTATAGGAAATTATGATTTCATCAAAGAAACTCGACAAAACATTCTTTTTATACCCTTGAAAAAAATGAAGAAAGTGATAAGGGTCTCCCCTTATCATCAGATTTCCAAATTTTTTAGAAAATAAATATTTGAATTTCGAGGGGATTATACTTAATTCTAGTAGAGTATTTTATAGAGATATAGGAAATTATAATTTCATCAAAGAAACTCGAAAAAACATTCTTTTTATACCCTTGAAAAAAATGAAGAAAGTGATAAGGGTCCCCCCTTATCATCAGATTTCCAATTTTTTTAGAAAATAAATATTTGAATTTCGAGGGGATTATATATACTTAATTCCATAGACTATGCTCTATGCTTAATTCTAGTAGAGTATTTTATAGAGATATACGAAATTATAATTTCATCAAAGAAATTCGAAAAAACATTCTTTTTGTACCCTTGAAAAAAATGAAGAAAGTGGTAAGGGCCCCCCCCTTATCATCAGATTTCCAATTTTTTAGGAAATTAAAATTTGAATTTCGAGGGATTAAACTTAATTTCTAGTAGAGTATTTTATAGAGGTATAGGAAATTATAATTTCATCAAAGAAATTCAGAAAAAAATTATTTTTGTACCCTTGAAAAAAAAATAATACTGATTTTAAAAAGTACAGGGTGTGGCATAAAGATCTACCACATTTTGAAGAGGTATAAAAAAATGAAAAAATTTAACTAGGAAATAAATATTTGAATTTCGAGGGGATTATATATACTTAATTCCATAGACTATAGCTCTATGCTTAATTCTAGTAGAGTATTTTATAGAGATATACGAAATTATAATTTCATCAAAGAAATTCGAAAAAACATTCTTTTTGTACCCTTGAAAAAAATGAAGAAAGTGGTAAGGGTCCCCCCCCCCTTATCATCAGATTTCCAATTTTTTAGGAAATTAAAATTTGAATTTCGAGGGGATTAAACTTAATTCTAGTAGAGTATTTTATAGAGGTATAGGAAATTATAATTTCATCAAAGAAATTCGAAAAAAATTATTTTTGTACCCTTGAAAAAAAAATAATACTGATTTTAAAAAGTACAGGGTGTGGCATAAAGATCTACCACATTTTGAAGAGGTATAAAAAAAAATGAAAAAAATTTAACTAGGAAAAAATTGAATATATTTTTGAAAATAACATAAAATATTTTTTTTTAATGTATTTTAAACATTATCAGACAAAGGGGGGGTCAAAAATGAAAATTCTAGCCCTTTCGACCAAACTCAACCAAATTTTATATACATATTCTGTGGACTCCCAGAAGGCTAGAAATGCAAAAACTTATTTGAAAAGTTTTTGTTTTGCCGAAGTAGCAGAGTTGTTGATTCACAAAGAGAAACAAAGAGGTTGTCCTCTGCTTGATGCAAACAAACATACACACATATATATCAAGATGATATATCTGTATATATATTATTTATTTGTTTGAGACTATAGTTTCGAAGACTTGGTCTTCATCATCAGTCTTTCTTCAATTATAAATGTTTTTCATGGAGTCAATATCATATGGATATTGAAAACTTGGTGTTCCTTCGTCACCGCTGGAAGGCTAGGAACTAATAAAGACTTTCTATCCGGGCTCACATTCAAATATAACAATATGTTAAAATGGTAACAACCCATTTTCGCACATTGTTGAACAAAGAATCAAATTTAGAAGTATGTTTTTTTTATGCATAGTAGAGTTAAAAAATCTTAAATCTGAACTTTTTCAAAATTTATTAATTTAATAACTTAAAAATAGGAAAGAGATTAACCAGTCAAGTCAAATATAGAATAGATTTCGTAAAAATTAGTTTATTTTTCATATTTAAAGAGAAGCTGGCTTAAGCCGGGATTATCTAAAGTCATTCGTGGTATATGAGCTTTAAGGCCCAGTTCTGAATATAGTCAGGGGAATGAGATTAGCCAGGGTCCAAACACCCTCATATAACAAAATAGAACATTATGATTGGCGATGGACCTTAGAAGGGATAGAAAACGGACAATCATATGAAACGTCGTCTCCACCCACCACGGAGACACTATTGAAAAAGGCATAAAAGGATCAACACGGAGAAATAGATAGACTTTTATCTTTTATCTATTATTTTATCCAGCTCTTACCTTACATCTCTATATTATACACTCTCTCTATTACTCGATCTCACGAGTATATTTCTTCTTCCTGGAGTCGTTTTTGCGGGCATTTTCATTCATCCACTTGCGAGCCCCTCCATTGGCATTTCTATCATTAGCACGATAGCTAATTGGATAGCACGGACAAGAATAACTGTCCGGCTCTCGTGAAGACACCACGGAAGCTGATCAAAAAGGCGAGACTCCAGGCCCGTTACACACTCTTCGACGTGGCAGTCTACGGAACCTGAGCTAGAGGTGGCTACGGCACAGCTAATGCTGTTTGAATTACTTTGAACCGAGCAGCACATCTCAAGAGCAAACGTAATTAATCCTACTTTCTTCGAACGATCTCCGTTCACACATTAAAGACATCCAATCAATTAATTCTTTCTGACTGTTAAATTCACCAAGGACCTCAATAAATCATATATTATACATTGAATTCTTGATTATCTTTCACTGTTAAGAAAATTCTCCCCATTCTCCTTTGCAGCTAGAATTTATTTAAGTATTTTTATTTTATTTTTGCCTATTTAGAATTATTTTTTTTTATTTTTTTTAAATTCATTGCATCAGATTAACTTCAGTAACGTAGAATTTGAACATAAGAGTAAATTCAGTAGTTTATCAAACTAGTACAACGAGATACACTGAGTTACACCACCACCTCCACGTCTATAAAGGTTAGTATTCTCACACTCAGGAATATTCCCCTTAAACGTCCCCTTACCAAACTAATTTCCAGACCCCTCCAACCACATACCCTCCCTAACCCCATTGCATGGTGAAGGTGCTGCTGGGATTTGAAAATCTAAGCCATCCTATCCCACAGATATCCCTAAATTCAAAATCCCATATTAAAAATATTCTGAGAAGTGAGAATACCAGGCTTAGTAAGGCTGCAACCGAACGCGATACCTGTCTCGTTGTACTAAAATTGAACAAAAAAAATATAGTATATTGCCCCGTACCGTTAATTTATTTTTTTTCATATTTTTTTTATTTATTTAAATTCTCTTAACAGTGGGATATCAAAGGTTAATTGAATAATCCCGGCTTCAACACTTCTATTTTTGAAATTTTCTGAGAATTTATTTGGCGAACTGTTTACTTTCTTTTCTATAAAATTAATACATTTTATAAATAAACAATAGCAACTTCTAATATTTGATTCTTTCTTTTACAAATAAACACCGAGAATGGACGGCACACAACAGAGTCTGGACGAACGCAGGGCGATTTATGCAGGCAACCAACAAACAACAGTTGAATTATCCAACACGCCGATCGATCCTGATGATATAGCATTAGACTCAGGGACCTGTATGTCTACCCCTACACCGGCGGAAATGGAAGAATCGACACTTCCAGCCATGCTACGAGATACAAGGGAGTTTGCAAATGCGCTTGATGGTGAACATCAAATCGTAAGTACACACACCCCCCCGCCACCCCCACCCGTCGATATTAATAGCATGTTCCAACAAATGATGTTGAAAATGAATGAATCAGAGGCTAGAGCTAAGAAATCAGAGGATAATCTAATGGAATCAATGAAGGGCATAAATAGAAAAATAGATCATAAAATAGATGAACAAAAAAGTGAAACACAGGCTAATTTTAGTAAAATAGATAGCAAGATAGATGAACAAAAAAATAGAATAGAGACCATAGATAATAAAATAGAGACCCTGAGGGATGAAGTTAATAGTAATATAAATAATTCCATAGCCAAAGTCAATGAAAAATTTGCATCCCTTTTTAATAGAATAGAGTCAAGCGATGGAAAAATGGATGAACAACAAAATAAATCAGAGGTCACTTTTGATGAAATAGATAATAAAATAGAGTCACATGATGCAACAATACAACAATCGCCACCCTTAGAAATCAAGTTAGCAACAATTGAAACCATTGTTGACCCTCCTCTTTTAGAAACCGCCCTAGAATTCTACTTCAGCCCCTTGTAATCAAATTAATATAGACCCCATTATAGAACCCTCCATAGAATTAAGAACAATAACTTGCATACCCGCCATAGAAATTCACACACCCATAATTTGCGAACAAATAATTGAAATTCCGCCCCCACCACCTTTAATAAAAATTGATATAAGTCCCCCAAATAAATTCATTCCACTAGTAAAAATTTTAATTGGTTTGCATATAAAGTATAAAAATTATTTTACATTTCCGATTTTCATATTATCAGCAATAAATTTCATTATCCTTGACGTGATTCAGAATGAATTGCATCATTGCCAGCGAGCATTAGAAAGAACTTTATACGCCTCGCGAGAGATCAACCGATAAAAATGATAAGAAAACCATTTTTGATTGACCTATACGAAACCTTCGAAAATTGCTTTTACATTGAAATTCTTCGAAAAACGAAAATGCCTACAAGCAAACCATTTTTTATTTAGTTAAATTCCCATATAGCCCAGTTAATTCATATTTCTCATTTGTTGTTTGTTGTTGCAAAATTTAAACAAATAATAATCTAGTAAAAATAGTACATTTCATTATCTTTTAAAATCCATATTTAAATAATTTTTGATAATTATTTAATTCAATTCCTTGTAATCATGAATCATCACACTATTATTTCTTTCGTCTAATTTAATATAAATATTCTAATATAACTATTTATATTAACAGAACAATTTCAAATAGGTCCCCATTTAAAATTTTTAATCCACATTTCTATCATAATTTTGTATTTCCATTTTTTTATATAAATCCAGCAGGCCCTTTTGTAATTTAACTTCAGTAAATTCAGTAGATTTAATAATTCAATAATTTTTGGAAATAGTATTCATTTTTTATTTTTTATAATTTTATCATTTGGCGTCAACACAACTCATTTATCACGATGAGACTCATATAAAATTTTACCCTCATTTGTCACAATAGACAAAATTCATTTTTAAATAATTTTTCATTCTAGATAAACCCGATTCAATCCTCTCTAGTCGAATATCTCTGTAATTTTAAAATTCAAATTCAAATTAATTTCTAACCTGTGTTTGTATCAATAGAATCAGTCAATATTAATTTCTTTCCACCCTCACTATTTTTCTGTTCATTTAAATAAAATTTTCTAGTATTAATGTAAATTTTTCAATTGCTTCACTTGTTAATTTTATAATAAACATTCTATTAGATTCAGCTTTCCTTCTCAATATCATATCAATGTTGGAACATGCAAAACTAAAAATACAATTTTCTCCCTTTAGCCCCTGAATAAGCCCCTTGCAATTAAAAATTAAAACATTTAAAAGCGGTAACCAACAAGCACATTTGCAAACAGTATCTCACATGAGCGAATTAATTATTGTTACGATTAACATAAATTCTTGAAAATATTTTTATAGTATGTCGAATGGTCCGTCACAGAGATGGGAACTCGTGCATCCATATAGAAGAGATGAACACGATCCCAATATGCGGATAGACATGAAAAAGGAAATGTGAAATCAGGAATCGATGTATCAGTATTGGATAATTGAACTTAAAAAAGAGATATAATAACAAATTGCTTGTGACCCCTGCGTTTCGATGGATTAGTTGTGGTCTCACGGGGTAAATAGCCTGGGCTAATAATTTGAAAAGAAATTTTTTCAGTTTATTAATAATTTAAAAAAAAAAAAAAAAATTTTTTTTAGTTTAAAAATTTTTTTTTGAAGGGAAGCGGTGTCATAAAATGGTAACAACCCATTTTCGCACATTGTTGAACAAAGAATCAAATTTAGAAGTATGTTTTTTTTATGCATAGTAGAGTTAAAAAATCTTAAATCTGAACTTTTTCAAAATTTATTAATTTAATAACTTAAAAATAGGAAAGAGATTAACCAGTCAAGTCAAATATAGAATAGATTTCGTAAAAATTAGTTTATTTTTCATATTTAAAGAGAAGCTGGCTTAAGCCGGGATTATCTAAAGTCATTCGTGGTATATGAGCTTTAAGGCCCAGTTCTGAATATAGTCAGGGGAATGAGATTAGCCAGGGTCCAAACACCCTCATATAACAAAATAGAACATTATGATTGGCGATGGACCTTAGAAGGGATAGAAAACGGACAATCATATGAAACGTCGTCTCCACCCACCAAGGAGACACCATTGAAAATGCATAAAAGGACCAACACGGAGAAATAGAGGAACTTTTATCTTTTATCTATTATTTTATCCAGCTCTTACCTTACATCTCTATATTATACACTCTCTCTATTACTCGATCTCACGAGTATATTTCTTCTTCCTGGAGTCGTTTTTGCGGGCATTTTCATTCATCCACTTGCGAGCCCCTCCATTGGCATTTCTATCATTAGCACGATAGCTAATTGGATAGCACGGACAAGAATACCTGTCCGGCTCTCGTGAAGACACCACGGAAGCTGATCAAAAAGGCGAGACTCCAGGCCCGTTACACACTCTTCGACGTGGCAGTCTACGGAACCTGAGCTAGAGGTGGCTACGGCACAGCTAATGCTGTTTGAATTACTTTGAACCGAGCAGCACATCTCAAGAGCAAACGTAATTAATCCTACTTTCTTCGAACGATCTCCGTTCACACATTAAAGACATCCAATCAATTAATTCTTTCTGACTGTTAAATTCACCAAGGACCTCAATAAATCATATATTATACATTGAATTCTTGATTATCTTTCACTGTTAAGAAAATTCTCCCCATTCTCCTTTGCAGCTAGAATTTATTTAAGTATTTTTATTTTATTTTTGCCTATTTAGAATTATTTTTTTTTATTTTTTTTTTAAATTCATTGCATCAGATTAACTTCAGTAACGTAGAATTTGAACATAAGAGTAAATTCAGTAGTTTATCAAACTAGTACAACGAGATACACTGAGTTACACCACCACCTCCACGTCTATAAAGGTTAGTATTCTCACACTCAGGAATAAACCCCCTTAAAAGTCCCCTTCCAGAACTAATTTCCAGACCCCTCCAACCGCCTACCCTCCCTAACCCCATTGCAATGTTTCTATTATTTGTTATCTTTATATTATTTGCATCAAGCAGAGGACAACCTCTTTGTTTCTCTTTGCAAAAACTTATACTCAAAATAGGGGAAGGGGGGGGGGTCAAAAATGAAAATTCTAGCCCTTTCGACCAAACTCAACCAAATTTTGTATACATATTCTGTGGACCCCCAGAAGGCCAGAAATGCAAAAACTAACTACCCAAAACGGGGGGATGTTCAAAATTGAAAATTCTAGCCCTTTCAACCAAAATCAACCAAAATTTTGTATACCCAGAGGGCTAGAAATGCAAAAACTAACCACCCTAAATGGGGGGAGGGTCAAAAATGAAAATTCTAGCCCTTTCGACCAAACTATGTATACAAAATTTGGTTAGTTTTTGCATTTCTAGCCTTCTGGGGATCCACAGAATATGTATACAAAATTTGGTTGAGTTTGATCAAAAGGGCTAGAATTTTTTTGACCCCCCCCCTTTTGTTGATACAATCACAAAGTTGATAATGTTAAAAATACATTAAAAAAAATTCATTTATTTTCTTTTTCAAAAATAAATCTAGTTTTTTTCTAGTTAATTTTTTCATTTTTTATATCTCTTCAAAATGTGGTACATCTTTATGCCACACCCTGTATAATAATTAGATTAAAAAAATATTTTCCATTAAATTGAAGGGTTGGTTTTGTCACAAATATAATAAAACAATAATTTTAATAACTATTAGAATTATTTAATTGATAACTATACAGTTTCGGTCACCACTGGTCGACCATCCTCAGTAGTTCTAAAAATTGAAATGAAACATTTATTTACATTTTTTCTTTTTATAGAGAATTATATAACACAAAAATTTTTTTTTACAATAATTTGAAATCATACATACATCTCGTTCAAGAACCGGAATTTGTCATTTCACATGAAACATTCATTCTTAAATCTTCAATATAGATACATCACATTAATTGTATAATAATTGACGATGCAATGAGATAATTAGAAAAAAATAAAATTGAAAATAGTATTTAATATAATCATTAATTCAAAATAGTTTCTAGTTCAGTGATAAACGTTTTTATAAATTGTTGCTATATATATGTATGTGTGTGATTGTAATGAATTGTGTGATGTATCTATATTGAAGATTTAAGAATGAATGTTTCATGTGAAATGACAAATTCCGGTTCTTGAACGAGATGTATGTATGATTTCAAATTATTGTAAAAAAATTTTGTGTTATATAATTCTCTATAAAAAGAAAAAATGTAAATAAATGTTTCATTTCAATTTTTAGAACTACTGAGGATGGTCGACCAGTGGTGACCGAAACTGTATAGTTATCAATTAAATAATTCTAATAGTTATTAAAATTATTGTTTTATTATATTTGTGACAAAACCAACCCTTCAATTTAATGAAAAATTTAAATCAAGTCACTTAAGTTCTGGAAGAAATTTAATAAATTAAAAAAATAATAATACAAAAATTATTTTTCTAATGTTATAGATCAAAAAATATATGTTATTTCATTTATATTTTATAAAATAAAAAAATGTGTCTTTTTTTTAATAAACCATTAATTATTAATCTCCTAACAATGTGGCTCGCTTTGAAACAGTTTTATAAATTTGCGGCTCTCAAAGTTAAGGTTAGTGGCCACCCCTGATCTATAATTTAATAATTGTAGAATTTTTTTTATAAATTAAACTCAAGTAAAGTGGATTTAATATAGTTTTATAGACGGCCAGTCATCCCACGGGCATACATGCGTCGTGGGAAGGGTTCGACGAGGGTTCGACCTCGCTTGCTTTTAGGCGCGTGCTCGTCCGCATATATCGTCGCGACCCGCAAAACAACAGGCCTTGGGAAGGCACCTTTATAAAGGCCATTATATAAATTTGTGTACCTCAAAGGGTTAGGCAGTGATGGTGAAATTTATGTGGAAAGTTAGATAAATCCTTCTTAGAGGCTTAGATATTCTACATATTCAAAAACTTAATGGGGAAACATTTTGATATTTTAATTTACTAAAAGAAAGTTGATTATCTATAATTAGGAGCATTACTCTTTAAGTGGATAGAGATGATTAAAATTTCAAAATTAAATAATTTTTTCTCAGAAAATTAAACATTTTACAAAAATATAAGCGGTTTTAGATAAAGGGTGTCCCCTAGTATTAAGGTGATCGTCGAGGACCCAAATAGAAGAAATGATTAACCAAATAATTAAAAAAGGAAAAATTATGGGTTTGGAACTAAATTTCAAAAAAATCAATGTTTATATCCTCTAGCCCACAGACTGACATCATATTAGAAGAAAATAAAACAATGATAAAATATCAAGAAGACGTTATATACTTGGGACAATTGATAAGTTTCAACGAAAGATCAAATAAAAGAGGTTAAAAAAGAATAAATTTAGGATGGAATAAATTTTGGTCGCTAAAATTTATATTCAAAAACAAAAGTATAGACTTAAGATCAAAAATAAATACAGTAGAACCTCGCTATTCGTACACAATTTGTTCTAGCAGGCAGTTCGAATGGCGATTTGTACTAATGGCGAATCATTTTTTCGCATAAGATATAATGTAAATTGCATTAATCGGTTCCAAACTCTTTATTTAAACTAATGAGTTGAACAGTAGAAGTAAAAAATGTACAATTGTATAATTCTTTAATACGATTTTTATTATTTAAACTCTACTTACATATTACAATTCCTCATTACTTTCTATATTAAAAACGTTAGATGATTTTCCCTTGATTCTTTTTTCTGTCTTTTTGGTCCTTTTCATATTAAAAAGATATCCAATGTTGATTATTTTTGTCTTTTTTTTAGAATCCTCCTAAAATGCCATCATTGTCGTTAAATAAGTTAACGCTCCTATTCGCCACAGCTGTGTTTGGATGCCATTTTTGGACAATGTGTTCTATATTTTCCCAATGGTGACACAATTCTTTAATTCCCTTAGTTGAAATGTTTTCCTCTTCCTCTGAAGACACATCTTCAATCACTTCCTGCTGTTTTCTCTGTAGTTCTTGAAGTTCTTCAGTTGTCAACTCATTTCGGCGATCTTCAATCAACTCCTCCACATCAACATTGTCTACATCAAAACCCATAGATTTCATTCACTACAACAGCTTCCGTGGCAGTGTCTTCTAAGTCTTTCAGTTGCCACACAGTCTGGCCACAGACCACAGATTTCTTCCAGGAGGATTTCGAGTGTCCTCAAAGCAACTTCATCACGGGCTGTGTCTATTATTCTCAAGCAATGGAGGATATTAAAATGGTTCTTCCAAAAGTCTCTGAGGGTGAGTTCTGTGTCAGAGGTCACTTCGAAACATCTTTGAAACAGTGCTTTTGTATAAAGTTTTTGAAGTTTGAAGTGACCTGCTGATCCATGGGCTGGATAAGTGGAGTGGTGTTAGGGGGCAAAAATCTCACTTGAATGAAACTGTATTCACCAGTCAGATCTTCCTCCAAACCTGGAGGGTGAGCAGGAGCGTTGTCCAGTACAGGTGCAAAGTTGCGCTCAGTGGCGCATTCGTGCACGCAGTCCGAATCGCGAAAAAGCGTACGAATGGCGATTTAAATTTTACTTGAAAAAGTTGTACGAATAGAGAGGCGGACGAATAGCGGGGTTCCACTGTATCTTCTAAATCCTGCGAGACTCCAGTTCTGACTTAGGGTTCTTAAACCTGGCCCATTACTAAAAATTTATACAACAAGCTGGAGACTTCACAAAGAGCAATGCTAAGAAGCATTTTAGAAATTAAAAAACAGGACAGAGTAAGAAATGAAACTATTTATTATAAAACAAAAATAAAAAATATAGTGTCTACTATAAAAACTCTCAAGTGGAAATGGGCAGGTCATGTACTAGTATATAGGCAGGAAGACGGAAGATGGACTAAAAAAGTGTCAGAATGGTGTCCCATAGACAAGAAAAGAAGGAAAGTAAGACAAAACGCAAGATGGAGTGATGACATCAAGAATTTTGAAGGGAATGAGTGGAGTAGAATAACAAGAGACAGAAACATATGGAAAGAAATTGGAGAGGCCTATGCAGAATAATGGGCTCAACAATATTATAAAAATGTTTGTAAAAATTATGTTAAAAATACACTGTATCAATCAATTTATTGTAAATAAAGGCTTAATAATAATTGATAGCGTTTTTCTTTAGGAGACGGACTGCTATAAATATGCAAATGGATCTTGATGAAGGCAGTTCACGGTGGTTGTAAAAAAATAAGACTATAATGGTTTTATTATTTTACATTTATTCGTTAAACCGACGTTTCGGAGATTTATTCTCTCCTTCTTCAGGGTAACGAAAAGTCAATGAAAGTAGTTCAAATCATAATTACTTCCTATCTCCTTTGACAATGCCAAGAAAACATTATAAAATTTTTTCATCTCGAATAGAAAAAAGCAATTCACTAAAACCATTATAGTCTTATTTTTTACAACCACCGTGGACTGCCTTCATCAACATCCTTTATTGCTTAATAATAATAATAATAATAATAATAAGCGGTTTTAGATAAAGGGGGTCCCCAGTCCCCTAGTATTAAGGTGAAATTTTTTATTAAAATCCGAATCATAAATGAAATTCGAAATTTTATGAATCAAAAAAATTCCTGGCCAAATCTTGGGCTTGAATTTTTATATTAAAAAATATTTATATTTAAACAACTCGTAAACTATTGATTTTAGAAATTTCTCTCATATGAACTTTTCTGATGGAAATTAAATGTACTTTATTAAAAGTTTCTATGTGAATTTGTGTACCTCAAAGTGTTAGGCAGTACTTAATGGTGAAATTTAAGTGGAAATTGAGATAAAATAAATACTCCCTACAAAACGCATTGATCCCCCTAGAAAAATCGAATCTCCATTATTACGAGGAATCACTTATGTACAGATTAGATTAGATACTATGGTTGAAAGGGGTAGTCAATCCATGGTTGAGACTAGAAGTATAAGTGTTGAAACCAGTGGTGGTTTTGGTTATGTGGATGATTCAGATGGTTATTTAGATTATAAGGATTTAGGGAAGAATGGTATTAATTAAAATAGGTCTGGTTCCTACAAGTTAGTTAATTCAGATATTAATATGTAGGTTTGCATTCATTTGTAGGATCTGATATTGATTTGTGGAACAGTCTATTTATTACTACTTGAGATTATAGTATGATTAAATCCATTATAAAGTTTTTCAAGTACTAATGTCCTAGAGTTTTACAAAATTTTATTTAGTTCTCACAAGCAGAGATTAACTGAGGTAGAGCGAGGTCATACCATCCTTGTTAAGGTTTTGACCAGCTTTCCTTAACAACTTCATGGCAAATGCACGGGATGGCTAATTCACGTCGCTTGCTCCTGGCATCGGGTTTTTGCGCGGAATTTGTAAATTACTTTTTGTCTTTTGATGGAAATCTATGGTCATGTTATTTGTTAATGAGCATACATTTCTATTTTTTCTTTTTTTTGTACTTGTTTATTATTTGTTACATTGTTGTATTTAATTTGTATTGATGTTTGTTAATGTATTGTAGCTAGATTGTATTGATGTTTGGAGGACCTAACCATCGAGGACTTGTGCCTCTAAGCAGGTCGAGGAATAAAGAATTATTTATTTATTTATTTATAAATATCTTTTAACCAATAATTTTAAATTAATTTTTAATTGTTTAAAAAATTTTGGCTTGTACTTATTTAATATTTATTTAACAGGTTTGATTAATAAAAACGGTTAACCATCAAAATACATATATACTTGTTATCTTGTTCACTCAAGATTTCTGGTTTTAAATTTGCCTAGTATTTTTTTAATAAATAGTAAAATATGACCTTCATGATGTTAAACCCGAAAGGCAAAATGGGCCAAGAGATTTTAGGTTACTAGCTAGTTCTTGTGAGAAAGTTGTGAATTCGATAGAACGACCTTGTCTCGAATTTACTACTCTTCTCCCAAACTATCAAATGATTTGTGAACTCTATTCCACTATTAATCATAATATACTATACATCAATTCATTATAATATATTAGCATCTATAAACTTTTAACGTTTTAAAGAACGTTTCATCATATAATTTATCATTTATATCAAAATCAGATGTCATTCAAAAATATTGGAGACGAACAAAGTGAATTGTCCAAAATAAAGAAAGGATTAAGACAAGGATATGTTTTCCACCTATGATTTTTAACCTATCGAAGAAGCACTTAAAGATTTCAAGTATATAATAGAAACAGAAATTGAAATTCAAAGACAAAACATAGCTATGCTTAGATTTGCTTATGATATTGTTTTTTAACCGACTTCAAAAAAGGAGGAGGTTCTTCATTCGACTGAATTTTTTTTTTTTTTTTGTGTCTATGTTACCTCATATCTCCGCCAATTGTGAACCGATTTTGAAATTTTTTTTTGCATTGGTATTAGACCTTTTTTGTTAGATTTGTTCATGCCTAACTTCTTTGTTTATGAATCGCACTTGACGGATCTTATTTAATACGTTTGGCGGGTACCCTCGCTTATAGGTATAGATTGTTTGGCACCGACTTCAAAATGTAATTTCATGTTAATATTTCGTCATTTAGTTGTAACTAAATTAGATTATTATTTTATACCTTTTAGTGCATTTTAATTTATTTTTGAGTTCTTATTATTTTATTTGTTGCATTTAAGTTTTTTGAATTCGGTTTTATTTTTTTATAAAAATTATTTTTATTTTTCTCTTTTTAGTGATGTCATTAAGTGACTTAATATACTACCTTGCATGCATCTCGTAAGACAAAGCGTCAGGCGAATGAATCAGAAAATGATAATAAAATTCAATTCATAAATATAGAATTTATCTCGAAATGTGTGCGGGTTTTAAATGAATGTTATAAGATTTTTTTATAAAAGATTTTATTTATCATAATTTTGATTATTTGCTCATAAGAATTGGAGATTTACGTTATTTCGTCGTTGATCAAATCATCAGAACTTGACCAAATTAATATGGCACCATCCCTAAGATACCCCCTTTCCAATAAAAAAAGAATCATCGAAATCGGTTCATAAACAAAGAAGTTAGGCCTGAACAAACATAACAAAAAAGGTCTAATACCAATTAAAAAAAAGGGGACCAGTCGGAAGCCAGACTGAACCTAATGCAATTTTTTTTTCTAAATCGGTTCACAATTGGCGGAGATATGAGGTGATTTAGACACAAAAAAAAAAAAAAAATCAGTCGAATAGAGAACCTCCTCCTTTTTTGAAGTCGGTTAATCTAGGAGTCAATAAGAACGATGCTCTGGACGGAATCAACCAAATTTTAATAGATGAGAGGGACAGATCTAGATTGAAATAGAAGGTGGAGAGGAAGTTAAAAATTTTAGATCCGGAAAAAGAATTAAAAAATGTTAAGATCGATTAAAAAAACCGTTTGCAAAAAAAGTAGTGAGATCTAAACTCCTGCCAAGTTTAACATCAATTTATTAAGTAAGAGTCGAGAATATTATAAATTCAATTAAAACGCATGTTTTTCATTTTTACATGTCTATCTATATTTATGAATTTCAAAATTGACTTAAGCCACTTTCAAAATAAACAGTTATAATTTTTATAAAAAAAATAAAACCGACTTCAAAAAAATTAAATGCAACAAATAAAATAATAAAATTCAAAAATAAAATTAAATGCATTAAAAGGTATAAAATAATTATTTAATTTAGTTACAACTGAACGACGAAATATTTACATGAAATCACTTTTTGAAGTCGGTGCCAAACATATACATTTTATGAATCAAACTCGACGGATTTTACTTAGTACGATTGGCGGGTATCCTCGCTTATATAGTTTGTTTAGCACCGACTTCAAAAAGTGATTTCATGTAAATATTTCGTCATTTAGTTGTAACTAAATTAAATAATTATTTTATACCTTTTAGTGCATTTTATTTTATTTTTGAGTTTTATTATTTTATTTGTTGCATTTAATTTTTTTGAAGTCGGTTTTATTTTTTTATAAAATTATTTTTATTTTTCTCTTTTTGGTGATGCTATTAATAGTGACTTAATATAATATTTTGTATGCATCTCGTAAGAGAAAGGGTCGGGCGAATGAATCAGAAAATGATATTTTTTTTTTTTATAAATTTTTTTAAACCTATTTTTTTTACATTAATTAATGTATACATTGTATTTTAGCTTCGACTCCGGAGATTACTTCTCCACCATCGAGTGTCCTTGATCATCTTTATTCCTTGTTTTTAATAAGAGGAAAAACTAATTAAAGAAAAAAACCTCTTTTCCGATAATTATTCCAATTCCATATTCATCACCATCTCGTTATCCCTCCATCAGAAACTGATAATAAAATTAAATTCATAAATATAGAAAATCTCTATAAACGTTTGCGGGGTTTAAATGAGCATTTTAAGATTGATTTTTATATAAAAGATTTTATTAATTATAATTTCGATTATTTGCTCATATGAATTGGATATTTACGTTAATTCGTCATTGATCATATTATCAGAACTTGACCAAATTAATATGGAACCACCCCTAAGGTACCCTATTTCCAATATAAAAAGAATCATCGAAATCGGTTCATAAACAAAGAAGTTATGCTTAAACAAACATTCCAAAAAAGGTCCAATACCAATGAAAAAAAAACGGGACCAATCGGAAACTAGACTGAACCCAATGCAAAAAATATCAAAATCGGTTCACAATTGGCGAAGATATCAGGTAACATAGACAAAAAAAAAAAAAAAATTCAGTCGAATTGAGAACCTCCTCCATTTTTGAAGTCGGTTAAAAATAGAATAAATTTTCATTAATCTTGAATCTGTAATAGAGGACCAAAATTATACAAATTGTAATACTCACCCATTCATTTTATATGACCGAAGTCTGTTTTTAATGAATAATTATTAATATTTTTTTATTGATAAAATTCTGATTGAATATATGCCAAGAAATGTAAATATAATTCAATGATTTTTCGTATTTATTTTAAATGGAACATTTTCCCTGATTTTTTTTATTTATCTTCTTCCTCTTGTTTGTATATGTAGATAATATAATTTGATAAGTGCATTTAAGTAGAACAAATCAATAAAAAGGTAAAAAAAAAATTAATTTAATGAATATGGAGATTGTATAATGAATGTGTATAATTGGTAATAATTTATTAATATTTTAAATAAATTTCTTCAAATAAAAAGAGAGATACTTTAGCTTCTAGATCATTCATTCCAAAACTTTTTTGTCTCATAGACCCCTTGCCATGTTTTCCTGTTTTCGGTAGATCTCCTGCTTAAGAAAATAAAATTTTACTTTTAAAGAAATTTTAATTTATTCTAATATTATATTAAATACAGAGCTCGAATATAATATTTATTTTTATATCTCTCCTAAAAATTATACTTATGAATCCTTCCAAAAATGGTGAAGTGATACAAAGCGTCTCCCCTTACCTCTCATTTTCAGATTTTTTTAAGAAAATGATGTTTTACTTTTAAAGAAATTTTAATTTATATTATTATTATTATATTATATTCAGAGCTCGAATATAATTTTTATTTTTATATTACTCCTAAAAATTTTATTTACGAACCCTGACACAAAGGGTCCCCCTTCCACTTATTTCCGGGGGCCAATCACTACTTATTCATTATGACTGGGTCGCAGCTATTGGCCCACACGTTTCGGACTTAAAAACTGACAAGGCATTATTTACCAAATCATAATCTGTAAAAGTATCTCATATTTATGCATTATGCAAGGCATTATTTACCAAATCATAATCTGTAAAAGTATCTCATATTTATGCATTATGCAAGGCATTATTTACCAAATCATAATCTGTAAAAGTATCTCATATTTATGCATTATGCAAGGCATTATTTACCAAATCATAATCTGTAAAAGTATCTCATATCATATTTTTTCATAATCTACATTAAAACAATACATCATTTACGCTTATAAAATAAAATACTTGGCATACTATGCTTACCTTTTTATTTATTTTTCCATTGGAGAAATAATATGACTCGGGAAAAATTGTTTATCCGCCATACCAGTTTTGCTATGATATCATCAAAACAATCTTGCCGCCACAACTAATATAGATATCCGGTAATTTAAAACTTGTCTCTACACCATTTTGACCTTTATATTTCTTATTCTCGTAGTTTAGAGCAGTAAGGACCAATCACTGTATGGTGTCTCATCACTATATCCTTCACTCCTAAAATTACATTTATTAACCCTTCCAGAAATGGTGTAATATAAAGTGTACAAATTAAAGTCACGCCCTGCTTAAATGAGATTCACTATCGTGAATTCCATTTACCTCTCATAGACCCCCCATTTCTTTTTTCATTGGCATGTACCCCTTGCAGGTCATCCCTGTGGACCACTTTGGGAACCACTGTTCTAGATTTTATTTGTTAAAAATAATTTATACTAGATGAAGGAGGAGGTATCAGCCACTGGGTTCAATAAAACACCTTTAATAAAACGTTTCGGCCTGAATTTTATTTGGCCATCTTCAGTTAATTAGGAGTTATACACTAAATGCGGTACACATATGTGATCGAACCAAACCTTGTCAAAAATAAAAATTTTTTAGCTCCATGTAAATTTATAACGTGCCTGGACCCAAAAGTTTCAGAATGAAACTTTATAAATTTATGAAGTTAAAATTTTTTTATTTTTGACAAGAACTGGTTCGATCACATATGTGTACCGTATTTTGTGTATAACTCCTAATTAACTGAAGATGGCCAAATAAAATTCAGGCCGAAACATTTTATTAAAGGTGTTTTATTGAACCCAGTGATTCCATCTTTGGCTAATACCTCCTCCTTCATCTAGTACAGTTTCATCACAGCCACGAACTCCAACAATAAAAATAATTTGTGTGATAAAATTAATAAAATAATAAAAATTTTCACCCTTGCTGCAAATTTTTGGTTAAACATAATAATTTTTTTTATCAATAAAGATGAAACATAGGCAGAAAGAAATGTAAATTTTATTATTACAAACTTGTATTGCCAAATTTCAGCTCATTAGATACAACTGTTCGATAGCTACTTATCAGTGGCGTCTTGTGGAAGCGGCGCATCTCTAAAATTTTAAACATTTAGAGTATTTTCATAAATAAGGTCTACTTCAAAATTTCATGAGGATCTTTAAATTTTCAAATTACTATCCATAATATCAAATATTTCTATAAAAAAAACATTTTTTGTTTTGAAAAGTATTTTGGTTCTCGAAAGGAAATAAAATTGTTCCATAGTTTTAAGGAGCAATTAAAATGAATTATTTTTCCGAAAAGTGTGGGGATAGAAGGTTTGAAGTCACTTCCTGGTATATCTTCCAGTTCAAGCATGTCAAAGACAAGTCCGGAGTTTTAGTCGAATAAAAATTGTTCTCGCTGAGGAACTATTTAAAATAGAAATAATACAAAAAATAAATAAATAAAGATTATTTAAGAATCTTTGGACTAATCCATTTCTAAGAACTTTCAATATATAAGATTGGAAATAACCAAGAGAGCTATAGATAAGTCATAGCTTGCTTATAGCAATAGAATTAGAAGAAATTTCAGATTTTCTTTTAGGACAGGCTGATTCATTATGGAAGATGAAAAAAAAAAGCGAAGATTGTAATAAAATTTCAAAAAATAAAGGGTACATTTTTGGACAGCATCCCCTGGTTGAAAACTCACCAACCGCCACTGCTATTTATATTTTTTTCTGATCTTGTTTTTTTTTCAATCAAATCTGAATTTAATAAGCCCAAGATTTTGCTCATTTCTTAGTTTTAGAAACATTTTTGCATCAAAATAAACATTCTTATATGTTATCTCTGTTGTTGAGTTATCATGGGTATCTACAGTGGCGTAGCCAAGGGGGACGGCGAAGGGAGGCGACGTACCCCCCTTCCCCCGCCCCCATCATTAGTGCCCACCCGGCCTCACTATTTACATGTAACCAAAATCGAAGGGGGGGGGGAATCCAATACACTTGGGAAAATGAGTACTTTTTAAGGTTTTAACATGCTTTATATTAGCTTCACTTGTTATCTATCTATCTATCTATCTATCAATGTGACTTTTGTTATGTTAAATTCCGCAAACATTTCTCTATAAAAATAATTGTTTACCTAATCAATTTAAATGAAATTATATAGGAAAGGATCGGAGATCAAACCAATCGACTTGATTGGGGAATAATGGAATTGAAATAATTATCGGAAAAGAGGTTTTTTTATCTAATTAGATTTTTCCTCTTATTAAAAACAAGGACTAAAGATGAATAAGGACACTCGATGGTGGAGAAGCAATCTCCGGAATCGAAGCTAAAATACAAGGTATACATTAATTAATGTAAAATAATTGGTTTAATAAAATTTATTTATATGAAATTATATAGGATTGGGAGGAAGAAAGACGATAATGGAATTGAAATAATTATCGGAAAAGAGGTTTTTTTATTTAATTAGTTTTTCCTCTTATTAAAAACAAGGATTATAAAGATGATCAAGGACACTCGATGGTGGAGAAGTAATCTCCGAAGTCGAAGCTCAAATATAATGTAAACATTAATTTATGTAAAATAATTGGTTCAATAAAGTTTAATTTAAAATTTTTTTTTTTTTTTTTTAATTCAATCGAATGCAAGAAGGGGTGTACCAGTAAAGATGCAGGCCCTATGGATCTCGAAAGACCCTTGCATTACCGAAGAGAAGGGAAAGTTGATTAAGTGAGAGGGTGTAGACGTAGGTGTCTATGCACTCCGGTTTTGAAGGTTTGAAGATTATAAGTGCTGGGAAAGATGGAGGCTGGGAGAGACTTCCAGTTCCTTGAAGTCATGGGGATATATGAATTGGCAAATGAAGTGGTCCGGCACTTTTCTAAT
The DNA here is from genome assembly GCA_024734495.1 of Forficula auricularia. Classification (NCBI taxonomy): domain Eukaryota; kingdom Metazoa; phylum Arthropoda; class Insecta; order Dermaptera; family Forficulidae; genus Forficula; species Forficula auricularia. The sequence continues at coordinate 2,213,378 of JALMQS010000058.1, forward strand.
TTGACCGCGAAAGAGTGTTGGGAGTCGGCAAAACGCGTGCTACGTGCAAAGCATGCTTTGGGGGGAATTATTGATTTTATCTCATCAGAGCACCTGCCGTGATAGTATCTATAGAAAAGGGAAAGGGCAGAGACATTTCTTCGATGAGCCAGCGAGTCGAGGGAGTCGGTGAGGGTAGAATCGTCAATTAGCCTGACGGCTCGTTTCTGAATTGCATCAAGGGTAGCAAGAGAATATTTTGAGGCTCCTCTCCATAGATGAGAGCCGTATTCGAGACAGGGGCGGATTTGGGCCATGTAGATTGTGAGAAGTTATGGGGGTTTGTAAAATCGCCTGGACCTGAATAAGCGGCCAATCTTCCTTGCTGTAGATTTCGCTACAGAGGAGATGTGTTCATTCCAAGACAGGTCAGATGCGACAGAGACGCCCAACATGGATAGGCTGTCACACATTTTCAGGGTATTCGAATTTATTATATATATTTAATTTATTTATTTATGAAATTAATATATATAAAAATAATAAATAAAAACATATCTATTAAATCTTTGATAAATGACCTAAATTCATGTTCATAAAAATAAATACATTTCATTCTGTTGAATTCGCAAACTTTTCTCTATAAAAATAATTAAAACTAAAAAGTAAAAAAAAAATTATATTTCAAAAAACTAAAAATCATGCATCTAAAACGTACAAAATAATGAAATACTTAATCAAAAGGGTGGGGCAGTGTGTTTCTGCGCCCCACACTTTTTGATTAAGTATTACATTATTTTGTACGTTTTAGATGCATGATTTTTAGTTTTTTAAAATATAATTTATTGTTTGGTGGACCCCTCTTTAAGTCGGTAAATGGTTTAATTAAAGAAAAAGTAATCCATTTTGTTTGTTTTTTTAATGAACTCAGAAAAAAAATGACTCAATTCAAATAATTTTGGTCGGAGTAACGATTAGCGCCCTCACAATAGTTTTGCCCCCCCCCGCCCCAAATGTCTGTTTACGTCATTGGGTATCTAAATCCATACAGACCGAGAGACTATCATAAGGTTTGGATATTGATTTTCTGTGTGTGTTTCTTCTTCTTATGTATCAAGGGTATTGATTGATAGGTAGAGTCGATTAAAGATGAACTAAGCTTTTATTGAAAATTTTATTTCATTCACTTTTGAACAAGTTCGGTTGTCAAATTTGAGTGAAGAATGTATTGCTAACGTGTGATGTATAATGTATAACAAGGGTGTCAAACTCGCGGCCTATTTTTTTTTTTTTATAATTAACAGGTGTCTAAATCATATCATTACAGGTAGATTCATAACAAAACAGGTGTCTTTACATACAAAGTGGTTGAAGTGGTATTTTTTTATATAACTTGGAAATAAATCTTATTTAATTTTATGTTTTTATTTCAGATCCTATACGATTATTTTTTTTTTTTATTATTATAACTAGCTATAAATACAACAGCTCGGCAACTTTTTCCTTCAGTTAAAAGTTATATATTAATATTATTTTTAATTTAAAATTCTGATAAAAATCACTGCACCTATGCAAAAACTAGGTGCGGGGGTGGGGCTGGGGGTGCAGGACGTGTGGGGCCAGGTGCGGGGTTGGAGCGAGGTGGAAGAGGGGGTGGGGGTGGGAGTGCAGGACGTGTGGGGCCAGGTGCGGGGTTGGGGCGAGGTGGAGGTGGGGTGCAGTGGGGGTCCGGGGGGGAGTGCGGGATTTTACTGGGAGGTGGGTTCGGAGGGGGTATCGAAGGGGTCAATATATACTATATATAGTGTACTATATATATATTTTTTTTATTTTTATCAGAATTTTAAATTAAAAATAATATTTCATCATTCGCGTCCATATTTTATTAAATATTTTAAAATCGCAGGGAAGTGCCCAAAAAAATCAAACAACAGAGCTAGTTATTTAGTTTACCAGACGTTTCGTCACTTTATTGAGACTTCATCAGTGGCTCATTCAAAATGGAAAATGTTCGTTACTGGCTGTCTTATAGTTGAGAGATTTTTGACAAAGAGTTATATTGAATGAGCCACTGATGAAGTCTCAATAAAGTGACGAAACGTCTGGTAAATTAAATAACTAACTCTGTTGTTTGATTTTTTGTCCACTTCCCTGCGATTTTAAAATATTAAAAATAATATTAATATATAGCTTTTAACTGAAGTAAAAAGTTACCGTGCATCGCTCAGTGGCTCCAGGTACTAATGAATTATTCGAAATAAACCTACGTTTCTATGAATTTTGATTTTTTTTGCGGCCCACCTAAAGTTAAACCTTGTTTGTTTGGCCCAAATTAGCATTTGAGTTTGACACCCTTGATGTAGAATGTACCCTGAAGGGCTGATGGGGGTAGGGATTTGTGCAGAGGTGGTTTCGTTGGTCTGCTAGGGAGAAGCGCTAGGCGCGCGCAGGAAGGAGACTTAAATGCGGACACTTGGCCCCTCCATACCTTCACTCCACACACTTTCGACGAGGCAGACGTTCACGAACACTCCACCAGCATGGAATCGGAGCACGTTCAGGTGAAATCCGCGCTACCGCATATCGAAAATTTCATGCGTGCTTCTCAAGAAGAGAATGCAAGTCAGGCCAACGGTCAAGTGCAAAGCCCTGTTACCATTGTCACCCCAAATGAACCAAACACGAGCACCGCAGCAGCCGAGGAAGAAGCCCAAAATGCAAAAATGACGACAGCGCAAAGCTTGCGTTTAGTTTGGATTAAATGTAAGTACAATTTGTATTTCTTATTCAAGTCACTCTTTTTGATTACTTATCAAAACAAGTTATAAAGCCATTAGGCACTCTGTGCTTCATAATTATCTCTACCGCATTTTCCTGCCTTCATTACATTCATTTTTTATTTATATTATTATTATTTTTATTTTTTTATTTTTTTATTTTGTAAATCTTTCAATATCTAATAAGCTTTTCGTATGAAAAATTCATTTAATTTTTACACGTTTTGTATGTATGTAGATATGTATTTATCTATGAATGTATCAATGTGACTTTTGTTCTGTTAAATTCCGAAAACATTTCTCTATACAAATAATTGATTACCTACTCAATTTAAATGAATATATATCAAAATAATAAAAATAAATACATTTCATTCTGTTAAATTTCGCATACTTTTCTCTATAAAAATAATTAAGACTAAAAAGTAAAAAAATAAATTATATTTTAAAAAAAACTAAAAAACACGCTTCTAAAAACTACAAAATAATGTATTAATCAAAAAGCGTGGGGCACTTTGTCGAAATTAATTATAAGTACATATTTCTGCGCCCAATACTTTTTGATTATTACATTATTTTGTAATTTTTAGTTTTTTTAAATATAATTTATTCATTTTGTAATACTTCATTCACTTTTCTAAATATTTCATCAATTGTTGTCTTCCCCTAAATCATTTAGAGATGACATATCGGATTCATTTTTAAAAATATTGTAATATAATAAATGTAGCAAGAGTTCGATAGAATATAACTTCAAATAAATTACTCCGTCTTCTTCCAACAAAGTGTCAAGAAAATCGAACATATTTTGTGACTAAATAAAATTAACTTTGCATCATATTCAAAAGCAATTCATTTAAATCATTTTAATTTTTTTTTAAACTACTTTTATAGAAAAACTGCTAATAATTTTTATTTTTTTGAGAAATTATTGATATTTATTTATTTAATAGCATAAAATGACCAAACTTCCCGCTTTTGGGGTGGAAGTCCTGAATTATAAGAATCTATTTCGGTGCCCGCATAACTCTCGTAATGTCCTGCTTTTAAGGGATCCTTTCAAAAGTAAAACGGGACCCAATTAGGGTCGATACAATGACTGTCTGTCTGTCAGAGATTGAAGCTCACGTAAACTTAATATATAATATAAACTTGAAATTCACAAGTTATATATATTCATTTTCCTTAAAATAAAAAACCATATACTAGTATTAAAATTTTTAATTGAATAATTATTTTGAATAAGATTGAATAAATAAAAATATATATTTTTTATCTTAGAGAATAGGTATCCCTGTAAAGATCTCTTTAAGTAGAATTGGGGTTGAATTTTTAAATTTATTTTTATTTAAAATGACGTGAGAGAGTTTTTTAGATGATTTTTGTACCCCTCTGAGTTTACAAATGGGTTAACTTAAAATTATGGAATATTCCACAAATTCTCCCCTTATCAACAAAAAATAAGACTGAACTTGATATCTCAAGTATTTTGTAAGTTATAAGATACGGAAGCATCAGTGTGTGATCCAACTCACACTTATTTTAAATTTAATTCTCATTAAAGATATCTCACACAGAGATCCCTAAAGTAGCAATTTTTCAGTGATTTTAGTATCTACCAACGTTAAGAAGTGTCTTAAAATAGAATTATAAAAAATTCCAAAAATTCACTCATTCTCTTCTAATCATCATCAAATAAGAACGAATTTGACATCTCAAGTATTTTTAAAGATATAAAGGGTGGAACCTTCAGTATGTAAGTTGGCTGGTTTATTAAATAGAGAGACCCGATTTACCCGATTCGGCTATTTAAAACAATAAATAAGGTCTGATTATCTGAAAAACCTCAATTTGGCGTTAAACCAATTAAATGTATGAACAATTTGGACAACAAGACCCATTTTTCAATTTGATAAAATGGGAGTTATTTATGAGATGGTCAGTGACACATGTAAAAAAGGTAAAAAAACACATAAATATATTGAAGAAACATTAAAATATTTGAGGTAGAGAATAAGGAAAACGTGTAATCAATGAAAATAAGTTAGTAGTAGCTTTATCCATTCATTCATGCCATCGAAAATAAGCATAGTTTAGAATTCGAAGGCACAAGAATTCTGGACTATGAGATTAATTGGACGAAGATAAATAAAAGAGTACTTATTGTATATATCAAAAAATTTTGATGAGTGCTTGAATTTAAAAATGGACTCGGAGAATATCATAGATTGCTACAGTCTAATTGTGTTATTGTTGTGAGTGTGTTTTTTGTTTTTGGTTGATTGTGTGATTGTACAGGTATGAATGTTGAGATAATGGTGTTAAAGGTGTATAACTGTATATATATAGATATGTATTAGTATGAAAGTAAATTAGTCCTTCTTAATGTGTTTTTGGAAAAGATCAGTATGTATGAGAGATTTAATTAATTGAAAATTTGATTGTAAAATATAATAAAAGAATATTTACATAGAGAAACAAAGAGGTTGTCCTCTTCTTGATGCAAATGAGCATACACACGTATATATCAAAATTATATATCTGTATATATATATATAATATATATATTATTTATTTGTTTGAGACTATAGTTTCAAAGACTTGGTCTTCATCATCAGTCTTTTTTAATTATAAATATTATTTTTTATGGGGTCAATACCGTATGGATATTAAAAATTTTAATAAAATAAAATAAAATTAAAATTTTAACTGGCTCCCAGCTAAGTAAAGTTCGAAAATTTTCAATATCCATACGGTATTGACCCGATGAAAGGTAATATTTGTAATTAAAAAGACTGATGATGAGGATCAGGTCTTCGAAACTATAGTCTCAAACAAATAAATAATATATATACAGATATATAATTTCGATATATATGTGTGTATGTTTGTTTGCATCAAGCAGAGGACAACCTCTTTGTTTCTCTTTGTGAATCAACAACTCTGCTACTCTCGGCAAAACAAAAACTTTTCAATGAAAAGATTATTTAATTGATCATCAGTTCAAAATAGATTCTAATCAATGACAAGTGTTTATAAATTATTGAAATATCCATATTACTAAGTTAAGAATGACCTTAGTAGCAGAATGTTTCAAACTATATAGTAACTACATGGTTTTCGAGAATCTATATAGCCCCTTTATAGTTACTATTATAGTTTGAAACATTGTGCTACTAGGGGAGTTATGTATGTAAAGTGATAAATTCCAAATCTTGAACGAAATTATATGAATAAATGTGAAATTGTACCTATGGCTTCTATTTTGTTGAATTGTATAAAAAAAATTTATAAAATGTTTCATTTTTTAGTACTACTGAAGATGGTCAACCAAGGATGACCGAAATTGTTCTGTAAATGAATCAAATAAATAATAATTGATTAAAATAACTATATTTATTAAATCTATATGACTAAAAAAATCTTTAATTTATATAATTTAAATTAAATGTATGATAAGGTAAAATATAATAATTCTTGTGTGTATTCTAAAATATTCTCTTTCAACTCTGAGATATTATAAAAAGAAAAATCATTTAAGTGAAAATAATTAAAATAAAATTTAGATACATGCGGTCGTTATTAGCAAAATGGAGAAAATCAAAGCATTTATATATAGAAGGATTCAATATTGGAGCAAAAGCCAGAGTCATTCTTTTTAGTAGAGCAACGATAATCGAACTATTAATTTTCTTAGCTCTTGTCAAGTATGAAAATTGACATTTTATTAGTAAAATTTATATTAGGTTAATTGGGGAACAAAAAAAGACCCAAATTGTTTGCACTATTTAAATCTTTGAAGAGGAGTCGGGTAGCTCAGTCAGATCGGCATCGATCGATTATGACGATGTTGAGGTGGAGGTCCGGGGTTCGATCCTAGCTGGCAAATAAAAATTTCTACCGGCTGGAAACTCGGCTCCCTCACTAACCCTACTAACACTCTACTTATGTGCTGTCTAAATGGGCTTTGTTCCCGGTGACATTAAATAAATAAAAAAAAAAACTTTGAAGAAAAAAAAATTATTATTATTCTTGTGAACAATTTTCCCCAGGAAAATATCTCAGGGTACTCTCCAAAGTATTATAATAACTAATGCTCAGAACCGTACCAGTCAGTAGAAAAAGAAGAATTTTTATAAAAGTTGAGAAAACTTATTCTTAGCTTTTTCTCTTATTCACCCTCCATTAATAATAATAATAAGAGTTCATCATAATTATTTTAATTATGAAATGTTTAATAAATAAATAATTTAACACATTATAAATAATGATTATAATAAATCATGCAAGCTGTTAGCACCTAACTGATTTATAATCAAACTGATTTATTATATTAGATATTCAAATCAAAATCATATAGTTCACAGACATGGACTTTTCTCACAATGCTATAAAAGAATTAAAAGGTCATAAGGAAAAATTAGATTTGTTGCTATTATCTAATTTTACATAAAGCCAGCACTCTATTTAATTGAATAATTATTTGTAGCTCTCAATAATTAAACAATAAGTTTATTATTTTTTTATCACGGTCTAGCCATGAAGAATAGCTTCTGCAAAAAAGTGGGGATAATAATACACTAAAAGAAAGCGAATACATGAACACGTTAGTATTTATTATTATATTAAATTTGTCCGTTATTATTTTATAATTTCGGACAAAACTTCGTCATTTCACAGCTTATAATAACTATCAATATTACATACTATTATCAAGAAGACATCATCATCATCATCAGCCTGTCGATAGCGACATACCCACTGCTGAATATAGGCCTCTTCCATCAAATGGAAGGGGTTGGCATTAAGTCACCATGCTTGCCAGACGGATTGGTGACTAGGAACCAGATTTTAGCCGGTCAAATATCAATGCAGGGACTCGGACTCGAACCCGGGACTCCTGCTTAGAAGGCTAGTGTCTTTAAGCTCTCGGCTAATCCGATTCCCAAGAAGACATATTAACACAAAATTATAATTAAGTAGGTAACCATTACAGATTGTTTCAATTCCGTCTAATTATATTGTTTATAAATAATATTAATTTTGATTATTTTCCCAGGTTGTTATTAGTAATAATAATGCAAAATAAAATTCTTAATATTATCTATATAATAATAAATTAAATTTTTAAGACAAATAGTGGATAACTTTTATTAAATATTGTAATTTATTGTTCTAATCTTTAATTGAATATGGAGAATGAAAACTAATATTTTTTGCAAAAGATACCATACGCTCTGAGGAAAGCCCAGCCCCTTAGATATAGTCAACCAAACATACACAGTATACACCCTAGTCCCAGTAATTTTAATTTAAGGACTCTATCAAGTAAAATAAACTCACCAAAGATTTAATAATTAATATTACTCAATTTCACCAACCAAACTTAAACTAAAGTAGTATTTCAAATGTATTTAAACCATCTTTTAAGGTAAATTGTATTTCTCAAATGATACTTAGAGGAAAATCATGAAAATAAAGTAAAAACATGCAATATTGAACGGCAGCAGATACCTTTCAAAACAAAATGAAGGTACCGAGAAACGAATAGAGTAATGAAATACAGGAGTATGTGAATACAATATAGGGTAGATTGGGGTAAGACGCCGTATTGTACAAGATGCCCTACCACGTGGTTCACCCACGCCCATGCGGTAAAACAGCTAACCAGTAAGTTGGAATGAAGGCGCGTGACCAGTGAGAGTATACAAATAGTTTTTGTTGATTAATCACAGATTTAAGTGGTGTTTTTAAATGATTTTGTCATCCTGATTGCTCTGGTAAGTACCCGAAATCATATCCAAACATATTTTACTTATTCATATTAGCCGTAGTTTTGATAGAAGAGAAATAACTCGGTTAGTTTTAGTGAGTTTGAAGTGTGGGCTTTCTATTAGTCGCGTAATGACCCCCGTCTGCCACTGCTGCGTGGTGCTAGGCTGGCCGGCGTCTTGTCCAATGCTTTGGGGGAAGACGACGAACATTTTTTTGGGGTAAGATGCCGTAGTTTTCCCGTTGGTATAAGATGTTGGTTTGTATTACTATACATTTAAAATTAATTTTTGAAAACTATTCCGATGATTTCTTTCCAGAAACATTACATAAGAAAGTCTAATCCAGGATCATGGAACGAAAATGACCTCCAAAAAGCTTTCAAAAGCGGAAATATTGCTTTAAAGGATAAAAGAACATTAAAAATAAATAAATAAAAAGTAATGTTATTACATTTTAATAAACTGTAATTGATTTAATATCACTTTGCATTGATTCCCCATAAGGCATCTTATCCCAAATGTATCGGTCATCTTACCCCAAGAAATGCAAACGCTTACAATTTTTTTTTTAAGTAAAAAATAGTTTTTCAAAGTGAAACTTATTTTTTTATTAATCAGAAAATTACCTACATATATTGTTGATAAAAATAAAACCAATGTGGTATTTTATATAAAATAAAGTTAAAAACTAGGCCTTCTTTCCTCAGTCTACTATATACCCACCTAATAATATGAGATTCTGCCTTAAATAACTTTACTTATTGATACTATCAGCATTTATTCAATCGAGATAAAGTCGATAAATTACTTAAGATTTACAAACATTTTCATCTTATCCCGGACAAATTAGATACAAATTGAACTTATACACATACATCCACCAATTCATTTATCACTATGCCTACGAGTGACTTCTCGAGAATTGAAAATTTCTTCCTGATTCCATTTTTACTGTATCCTAAAATCCTCACTTGTTAGACCCGCCTTCCAGCTACCTTTCTTTAACTCCAATCAAGCCCCTGAAATCTCTCCTCTCTATTTTTGCTGAAATTCGGGAATCAATCCTGTCTTATAAGTTCTCGCACATTTAACATAAAAAAATATGAAAAATATCAATCGAATTTTAGATAGCAATACTTTTGTCGATGTATTAATAAATTATTATAGAAAAACAAATAGTGTATGTATTTAGTATACCAGGTTTTTTAAGTATAAAAAGATATTTCCAAGAGAAAATAAGTTTTCTTAATTTCTATTATCGCGACTCTTAAATTTGTAATTTCGTGATTTCAAGCTAAAGATCAACGAGAATATAAAATTTATATCTACTTAGTTTCATCACTTAAAGAATTAAATTGCCATGAAATTTATTTTGATGTTCTTTTATTTTATACTTTCTCATTTTCAAATAAATAAATAAAATAATAATAAATAATAACATTTAATAAAAATATATATATTTAGTAGAAAGAAACTAAGAAGATGATCAATTCAATGGAAAAATTTACATCTCAGTAGTTTCAGTAGATGTTCGTCACAGTTCAGGTTCTCCTTTTCTACTCATGAATAATATACTTACAGTCGACTCTCAATAATTCAAAATCCAATGGACTACAAGAAAAATTCGAATTATTAAGAGCTTTTATTATATTTTTGAAAATATGTATGAGCTTACATAGATTTTATATAGGTATAGCCTCAAGTAAAAAAGTAAAAATAATGAAAACGACAAAAAAGAACAAAAAAATTACATATGTATTATCATTGCAATAGATAAACATTTCTAATTAAAAAAAATCGAATTATAAAGAGGGGAAGTGACCTAGTTCAAATTATAGTACGTTCTCTCCATCTCTTGCTATGAAAAGGATTTCGAGTTATCGAGCGAATCAAAATACACAGCATTTTTTCGATTTACCGAAGTTAATAGCTGAAGAGTTCGAATTATGGAAAAATTCGAATTAACGAGGTTCGAATTATCGAGAGTCGACTGTATCTATTATACGAGGTATAATCAAATAATGTGTGCAATACTTAAATTTACAAAATGATATTTTTTATTCATTAATTTTTATAATTCACTTTCAAAATAGTTCTCATCGGATATAATAAACTTGAGCACAGTTTATTCCAGTTTTTAAATCACTTCTGAAACTCAGATTTTCGTATATCATTCAGCTCCTTCAGCGATTTGGATTTTATTTCTTCAATTGTCGTAAAACGTTTCCTTTCATTGTTTTTTTTCATCTTTGGGAAGAGAAAAAGACACATAGTGAAATTTTTTATTTTAGAGAAAAAAAATTATCGGGGCAAATTGTTGTGTATTTTCCAGTATCTACATTAAAATCTAAATGTTTTGAGAAATTTTATGACTTTATATTGGACTACGGGTCGGACAGCCATAGTTTAAATCGAATGGGATTAAAGAAGGATATGAGGAATGACAATTTATTTTTTAAAAGGGTCACGGATATATAATAATAATCCCTGACTATCCATTATCTATTGACACATAAGAACGTGAAAAGATCTAAAAGACAAGTCCTGACAAGTTTTAGTCCAGGAAAGAAATTATTAATTGTAATTGTTTTAATCCCTTGCCTCCTTGTACTAGTTTTTTTTTTTTTTACTTATGGAAAGTGGTTTAGGTTTTAGGTGAAACATGATGTTAGTTAATAGAGTAAAGGGTGTGTAGTTTCACAGTGAATGAAATAAAACTCAAAGAGGTTTATACAAACTCAATATATTTCGGATTATTAGTCCATCATCAGGAGTTTACAAGTTAATACAGTATTAACTTGTAAACTCCTGTTGATGTAAGTTAATACAGTATTAACTTGTAAACTCCTGATGATGGACTAATAATCCGAAATATATTGATTTTGTATAAACCTCTTTGAGTTTTATTTCATTCACTGTGAACTACACACCTTTACTCCTTGTACTAGAATGATAACTATAGACTTGGTTTCTGTCGTAGAATATAAATTACTGAAATAATAAATATTTTAGAAAATGAAAATATGAGAAGAAGCTTCACGTATTGTACAAATGTACATTCATATTTCGAAAAAGGGAATAAATATATCTCTACATATAAATCTCAATAAAGGAAGTTTATGATTTTATGTTGGGCCGCGCCACGGGTTGGACAGCTCTAGTGTAGTAGATTAAATTTAAAATGTTTTCATACTTTTTAGGATTAACTATCTTTTCTTTATTTTTTTTTTATTTTTCAATCGGATACTTTTTCTCAACCTACACTATTTTCTAAAATCTAGGTCATTAATGGCGCACGACGTTGGAACTTGACATGATAAGCACATGATCATCGATAGATTCCTGGTCCATCACCACTAATTAAAAAAATATATATATAGATGTCTCACTAAAGTAAAGGTGGTCACATTATTTCAATAAATAATTCTGTTAGACTCATAAGCTCAAAACTCTACTCTCTGAACGCTTAAAAAAGGTGTAAACGGTTATGGCCTAGAGGAAATTAAAGTTGATTTTAGCATTTAAAGAATGTTAAGTATTCATAAGCTCCAATGTCATTTTTACCTTTTTGCTTAAAATATTTAAAAAAATAATGAAGGCAGTAGACATATCATATCTGGTGGTACAATATCTACACTGTTAAAAAAATTGTAAATTTACTATATGTTTACACTACAAATAATAAGAAGATTGCGAATAGTAAAAAAAAAACTATATTATATTGGTTTATTGGTAAAATCACATTAACCCCCCTAACGTGCCAAGTTTGAATGAGGGTATTAAACTAGCCCTCGCCGACTTCCCGAAGGCGTTTTCTGTGTGTCATTTGAATGCGCAGAGTCTCGTTTCCAGTTTTAATGACATCCGCACCGGTCTTCAGGGCAACCCTCTTCATGTCATTGGGATTTCCGAGACTTGGATGCACACATCTATTCCTCCTTCCCTGGTTGAGCTCCACGGTTATACCCTTATTCGAAATGACCGCATGAGAGGAAGAGGTGGTGGAGTTGGATTTTATGTCAGGTCCGACTTGAGAGCCAGGGTGGTGCTATCGTCCAGTGATGGGATCATTAATTGAAAAGTTTTTGTTTTGCCGAGAGTAGCAGAGTTGTTGATTCACAAAGAGAAACAAAGAGGTTGTCCTCTGCTTGATGCAAATAAACATATACACATATATATCAAGATGATATATCTGTATATATATTATTTATTTGTTTGAGACTATAGTTTCGAAGACTTGGTCTTCATCATCAGTCTTTCTTCAATTATAAATGTTTTCCATGGAGTCAATATCATATGGATATTGAAAACTTAGTGTTCTTTCGTCACTGCTGGAGGGCTAGGAACTAATAAGGACACTACCTGGGCTCACATTCAAATATATTATTGAATGTGAGCCCAGGTAGTGTCCTTATTAGTTCCTAGCCCTCCAGCAGTGACGAAAGAACACCAAGTTTTCAATATCCATATGATATTGACTCCATGGAAAACATTTATAATTGAAGAAAGACTGATGATGAAGACCAAGTCTTCGAAACTATAGTCTCAAACAAATAAATAATATATATACAGATATATCATCTTGATATATATGTGTATATGTTTATTTGCATCAAGCAGAGGACAACCTCTTTGTTTCTCTTTGTGATAGGGATCATTGAATATTTATTCATTGAACTTGACTTTAGTGGGTCTTCGATCCTGCTGGGAGTTGTCTATCCTCCCTGCTCCTTACTCAGATATTCTTGATCTTGAGCAAGTCTTAGGATCTGTCTCTGCCCGATGTCATCACTCAATTATTATGGGCGATTTCAATATTAATCTATTGGCCCCTCTGAATACCTGTTCTAGAAAACTCACTAACCTTACAACTTCCCACCAGTTCACTATTTTGCCCTCAAGCCCGACCCACTTCCCACCCCATTCTTTGCCATCTCTACTTGACCTATGCTGGGTCAGACACCCGTCTAGGGTGTGTTCCTTTAAACAACTCGATGCACCCGGGATCTCAGCCCACTCTTTCCTACTATGTAATTATGACATTCGTCATCCTAAACCAAAGTCAAAATGGATTGAGACCCGCAACCTGGCCCATGTCTGTCGCCAGTCCCTTTTAATTAGAGCAGCTAGTGTCCCTTGGGATCAGGTGTTCTTTCACTCCGATCAAGAGAGAATGATTAGCGTTTTCAACCGATTCATGTTAAACATTCTGGATGAGTTCGCTCCAAAAAAACATATCAAGATTAGAGATGGCGGCACCCGCTGGTTTAATAGAGACATTGCTGACTCAATTAGGACCAGAGACAAGGCCTATGCAAGGTGGAGAAGATCTGGTGCCCATGAACACTATGAAATCTTTCGGTCCCTCAGAAACAAAACAAAGGCCATGATTAGATCTGCTAAGAGACGAATAATAATGGCTGACCTGAATCCAGAACTTTCTCCTCGCCAGCTCTGGAGCAACTTGAGGAGGCATGGTTTCGTCCAGAGCTCCACTCAATCTTGCCCCTTTGATCTTGATGACCTTAATCGTCACTTTACTTCTCCAGACGGTGGTAATTCTTCCCCTCCTGATTGCCTCAATGAGACCCTCTCAAACGGCTTCTACTTTTCTTGCGTATCTGTAGACGATGTCCTCCGTGCCTTCTCGGGGATGAAGTCTGGGGCCCCCGGATCTGACGGTATTCCCCTTGCTTTCGTCCGTCTTATTCTTCCTGTCATCCTGCCAATTATAACGAAAATCTTCAACGTACTAATTACCTCTTCCTTCTTTCCCTCCTGCTGGAAATCTGCCAAGGTTACCCCTATACCTAAAATCAATAAACCCGGCTCTTGCTCCGATTACAGGCCTATTAGTGTTCTCCCTGTTATCTCTAAAGTCTTTGAAAAAATATTATACTCCCAGATAATGGGACACATTGACCGAACTCATTTTCTTATCCCATTCCAGTCAGGTTTCCGCCCCGGGCACAGTTGTGCAACTGCGCTTCTGAAGGTCACCAACGACTGTAGGGCAATTATAGAAGAATCTGGATCCGCTATCTTGGTGCTCCTTGATTTTAAAAATGCTTTTGGCTCTGTCGATCATAGCATCCTAGTTCGTAAACTGCATGACCTAGCGGGGTTCTCTGGTGCTTCCTGTAGACTGATCTTCTCCTATCTGTCAGGGCGAAGCCAGTGGGTCGAGACGGGTGGTGAGGCCTCCTCCTCTAGAGCTCTTACACGCGGTGTCGCCCAGGGCAGGGTTTTATCTCCCTTGCTTTTCTCCCTATTTATCAATGATCTTCCTGAAGTTCTCCGCCACTGTAGATACCATCTCTTCGCCGATGATCTTCAGATCTATTCCCACCTAGGACACGTCGACAGTAGGCTTTCTGTTGAAAAAATTAATACCGACATTGAATCGATCTCCATGTGGTCTACCGTGAACGGATTGATGCTCAACCCCGCGAAGACACAGGCGATTGTATTATCCTCCCGTGATCAGGGAGTGATTCCTGCTGTGAATGTCTGTGGCACAGACATCCCCTACTCCGAACATGTCAGAGATCTTGGCATAGTCATTAACTCTAGATTGACATGGAGTGACCATGTTAGTCTGATCTGTAAAAGAGTATACGGTTCGTTGTATCCTCTCCGAAAAATGGCCCACGCAACACCTGTCTGGCTGCGCCGTAGACTTGTTCTCGTATTATTATTACCCCACTTCTTGAATGGAGAGGTCGTCTACTACGGCCTCGACAGCGTTTCTCTCCACAGGTTATCGGTGGCACTTAATTCGTGCATAAGATACATTTACGACCTGGGCCATATGGATCATGTTTCTGAGAAAGCAGTAGAGGTACTAGGCTTCAGCCTTCCTAACTATCTAAAGTTTAGGTACCTGAGGTTTGTCCATAGGGTCCTTATATCAGGGTCTCCCTCCTACCTGGCGGAACTACTTACCCCTGGTCCTTCAATAAGATCAAGAGCCCTGGTATGCCCGCGACACCAGACTGCCCTCAGATCGAGGTCATTTGAGATCACAGCCCCACGACTGTGGAACTCAATGCCCTCTGCCCTAAGACAACCATCCTCTGCTGCCCGCTTTCTGCGTGGACTCACTGAAGCCCTATCATGCTAATGCTATAGCCTCTAACTTATATTTTATATTGTTTAATTTATATTTTGTAATATACTTATACTTTGTATTTCTATTTTGTATTTTATATTTTGTATTTTTTTTACGTTTTGTTCTGTTTCTTGTATTTTTGTATCTAATTTATATTTCATTTTTCTTTATATTGTTAATCTCTATATTTGTCAGTTTCTTTTTTTTTCTTTTTTTGATTGTACACTATAAGGGTCTACTCTGACCTATGTACATAACATCATTAATAAATAATAAAATAAATAAAATAAAATATAAACTCATTGGAAAAATACAAAAATAAATTATAACTTTACTTTTTTCTTATTGAAAAAATACAAAAATAAAATATAACTTTACTTTTTTCTTGTATTAATTAGATTCTTATTAGTAAAAAATATGTTGTAATATTACAATACTGGTATGTAACATTAGTACTAAAAAGCTTTGAGGCCGGACTTCCCATTTTTCATAGTAAAATTATATAAGAAATTTTTAACAGTGTTGGTATATAATTTATTTGAGACTGTAGAATAGAAAAAAATAGTTCATTCTTTCCGAAATAAATGATTCTGAATTAATTAAATTTCATGTAATTTTTATTGTGAAATACAGGCGTTCTATACATGATGATCTCAAATTTTTCGAACATTCACTAATTGAAAATTGTAATTTTTAGATAAAATAATTTTATTTACAAAATAAAACTTGGACAAATTTTAGGAAACACTTTCTTGGTTTTGGTGGTATGGTAACTTTTGAATTTGATTTTGGTGGTATATAATTATAATTAGCTGGTGTGCATCAACCTATTTTCAAATACAACTTCATCCTGTTCTATATACATATATGGTATTTGCTAATCATATCAAAAAATGTTGTTACTCTTTTTTCCGGGACCCCTAATCAATCAATTCGCTTTCTTGATTTCAATCACAATACATTAAATTCTATACTCGCTAGAGAACTTAGGAAACTTAATAAGCATACAGTTTTAGAAAAAAAATCCGGGCTGTTTTTGAGAAAATTGCAAAAAACAAAAACACTTTAATTTAAAAGGTTACTTCTGGTCTTCGATTTCAACAAAAAGCTTGTTGTACTTACTTCTTTTAGCTACTAATTAGCTTAATATCTGAATCTCAATACTCTGCCACTTACTGATTCTGAGCTATAGCCATTTAAAATATTTTTGCGAAACGCCTAATTAAACTCTTTCTACGACTTACCATTATTAAATACAGGGTGGTGTACAAACACAAGAGCCGACTAATAGATTTTCGGTAATTTTTTAAGTCCTGGGAACAACGAAACCCTTTTTTTTTATTCTTAATCCGACTGGGGCGGCTATTTTTGATATAAGACCAATGTAAATTTAATCTTCGTGCTTCATTCAAATTCTTCTTTCTCTCTTAGTTGATTTTATTTATTTATATGTTTATTGAGCTCCCAAATCTTTATTTTTACTTATACAAAGTGGCCTCAACAGTTTAGACCCTGCCTTCTAACTTTGAAACACATTGATTTAACAATATTTATACAAGTTTCGCGGATCTCAGCGATTGTAGTTCCAGTGAATATAGGTCTTTTAAAATCCTATTAAACATGTCATGTTGTAATTTTTATTTCGACGACTCACACTCTAGGGCAATGAACCTTCAAAGTTGTCTCGAAGTGTGTTTGCCCCTCTACAGAAACCCATAGGTGTGTGAGCCAGATTCGTAAGTTGCTGCTTTTTTCCTAAGTTTTGCTTTCTTTCTCGAATCCCTAATTATTTTGCCAAGTAATCGTGATAATTATTTTTTTAGAAAATTTTTTGATTAATTAATAAAATCCTTAATTCAGGAAGACCCAATTAATAAAATAATTTTTTTCAGATTGATGAGGCACATGGCATAGGGCATAATAATACCTCAAAACCATTAAAACAGTGCATTTGGTTAATTATATCTTTATCAATTACTTTGACGACTCCAAAATCTAAGGGACCAAACTTATATTCAATTGAAAATTTCAATCAATAACTCCAATTTAATATATTATTGTTATCAGTTCTATCATTAAATCCAAAAAAAAGAAACAATTTGTAAAAGTAAATGTTTCAAACGTAATTGCTTACCCTTCTTTGGATCTTCATCACTTTGATAAATTCTGTTAAAGACCGAGATAGAGAAAAAAAGAGAGAGAGAGAACTTTAAGAATCGATTTGTAAAGAGCAATTTATTTTTTAGGCAAGTCTTTCTTTTAAAGTAAGACAGTTAGAAAAGTAAAACCAAAACGGTTTTTAAAAATAGATACAGTTTAACTCTATGTCAGATAAAATGACTGTGCAATCTCTCTCTAGGTGTGTTCTAATTTCTTTTCGAACATTTGTTAATCTGTTAACTTGACATTTGGACACTCGACCGAAATCCAGCTATGAGCCAATCTACCTACGTACGGATCGCTTTAAAAATCATTTAACCTTTAATAGATCCAATTTTTCTTAAATTTTTTCCATTTTTCCTCTTCACTAATTTTCCCATTACATTTTATTAACTCGGTAATCTTTGGTTGATTGTTTCCGTCAATTTTCACTGTTAATCTCTAACAACGCTCTCCATTATTTATGGGCGGCCTCCTCCTCAAATGGATAGTCCAACCATTTAAACTATCAAAATAAAAATAGGACGTTGTTTAATATGCATCAGGAATCATGTCCATGCCAAATGATGGTCATGGTCAACGAACAACTCTCATGCATTCATTCATTCCTAGTGATTCGGAAGGAAGCATTTTTTCAATGACTCTTCATTCCTCGTTACATCCACGGTGAAATCGAGGATCTATTTCTCTGCCACTCAGATGTGTGTTATTGTGTAGAAATCATTTTCTGGATAGATTTAAAGGTCCGCTGAGCTGAATAAAAAGATCTGTTTCTTTCTCTTTTTTATATCTCCTTCGAGTATTAATTTAAGGATCGAACTTTATAGCAAAATAAATCTACTTTGTTCTGCCATTGTTTTGTTCACTTGAAGAAGTCTAGAGATATTGTATATTTTACCCAAGGGACGAAGAGGTTTTTTCAAGATGATGTGAATGATGTTTAAGAAATTTGTCAATTTGTTTCATTCTTTTTACTTTCCATTACGTATGTCAGCCAAAATTTGCTTTCTTTTTCTTTCTACTTAGATCAAAAGAATCAGTGCATTAATTCATAATTGATTTGCATTGTCTATATGGAGATGTAGGTTTCTTAACTAATAGAATAATAATTTTGTCTAAGATTGATGGTTTTAACCTTGACATTTCCAAATCCATTAAAAAATAGGGTACCGATGAAAATAAATTCACTGAAATAGTATTAAATCATTTAACAAAATAAAACTTGTGTAATGTTTAAGTAAGTTATTGATAAATTGTAAGATATTAATTTTTGGCAGAATATAATTAATTTTCATATCTGAAATGATGTTAGTGATTCATAGTCCTATATTGACACATAATATAAAAGATAGCGCCTCGAAATGGGCCATGCAAATATGATTTTTTTGTTAATATCATAGATTTGATTTATTAAATCCAATAAAGTTCATTGAAATTTATTTATGAATTACTCCCTTCTTTTATTCTGTGTACTCGTACTTTAATAATAACTTTTAATTATTATATATTTCATTGAAATACATCTGTAGAGAAATTTGAACAATCCTTTGTATAGTGAAGAGATAATCTGGTTCTTCCTAAATTAAACACACATTCACTCATAAGTCACGAAACTTAAAAATTATCATGAAAGATATTAATTTGCCGATGGTAATAGATTCAAATTTACTAGAAAATCATAAGATGCTGTCATCTATTAAATCCGATGGAATGGAATATTTTTAATTATATGTCAGAGGGGTTGCTTTTCACCCCCTCGGGAATCGAACCCGAGTGCCAGTAACAGCATCCGGGCCATCTGGCTCACCTGCGGGATGCGAACCTCTCTGACATATGTAATCGTGTAAAATATTTTACTCAAAGAATGTTATCTTAATTTGTGAAATTTCGCGATATAGTGATTCTAAATTTAAACATATAGCCATGCCATATAATTTAAATAAAGGTCGTTGAGTGTTTCGAATTTTGAAGAGATTTAAAATTCGAATGGCAATGGAATGACTTTTCATAATTTAATATGAAAGATATTAATTTGCCGATGGTAATAGATTCAAATTTACTAGAAAATCATAAGATGGTGTCATCTATTAAATCCGATGGAATGGAAAACAACCCCTCTGACATATAATTAAAAATATTCCATTCCATCGGATTTAATAGATGACACCATCTTATGATTTTCTCTCAAAAATTATCATTGATTTTTCCAAGAATGACAACAATACTGATGTCAAAAACCAATCTTATTAAATAAAACAACAACAAAACTAAAAGATGATATTTTAAAATCTTGAAATTTGTAATTTGCTAGCAGCTTATCTTCAGTGATTATACCAGTTCTCGAAATACTTCCAGTCAGTATAGCGTATCTGAGCTACAAGTGTTCCGATCCGGGCGACAATTTTTTCAAGCGGTATTTTTGGTCTCCTTAAGTTGTTATTTTCCATTGAGTTTTTAAATAATCCTAAATAAAAACAGTTTTCACTGGATTCATTTGAATTTATGAAAATAATGTATGTCAAAAAATAAATAGTGTCCAAATTTTTTCTATAGAAACCTATAACCTACTTGGTATATATACGTATCTCATTTGTGTCATAGAATGGTTGATGTCTATTATTTTCTATTTTAGTTTTATGCGGGTAGCTCTGCCTGGGGCAGCAGAATCTCTAACTACGCCATTCTTCTACAAATGATGCAACTTTGGACGGGGCTTGCACCCGAACCAGTTCTAGTCATGCAACTTATAACGCAAAAGGGAATAATAGACTGATCAGACCTAAGATTAGATGGGTATTGAAACTTGCAATCTTCTTGGCCTAAAGACATTTTTTCCTCAAACAAAAACATAAAAAAAAATAATAATAAAAAATAATTTCAAGCAAGTGATCTTTAAAACCTTAATATGGTGTGATTTCTGATTATGGTTCTGGACTCTTTTGAATTCTAATGTTTATGCTGTGACAACTAAAGAAGAGAATAATTTTATAGAAATGTCCATCCCATCTTCTATCTAATCTCAAATGCAAAACATCTTAAAAATAACTTTTAAGGAGTTCGGTGTTGGTTCTAGGTGAAACATTTTAATATAATAATAAAACTTGAGTAAGATACGAGGTAGGTTTCACAAAAAAAAAAATAAAACAAAATTGAGTTTTGAATTCGATATATTTCGGGGGTTAGCCCATCATCAGGAGTCTAAGAAAACTGATTATAAACTTCTTCATAAATCTTAAAAATGACTGAGAATATTTATATGAAAGACTGTATCAAATAAGCTGACGTGTTCTGGTGTGGCCATCCACTTGACTTTGCCATACAACCTGGCCCTCACTTATATTTAATATTTAATAAAATTATTTATAATCATGTAGGGGGGGATGGTAGTTTTTTGCATTTTTAGACTCCCGGGGGCCCACTGATTATGTATACAAAATTTGGCTGAGTTTGGTACAAGAGCCTAGATTTTCATTCTTTGACCATCCCCCCCACACACACATTTTGGGCTGTTAGTTTTTGCATTTTTATCATAGACTTCTGGGGTTCCAGTGATTATGTATACAACATTTGGTTGAGTTTGCTCAAATGGTCTAGATTTTTCATTTTCAACCCCTCCCCCCTCCACGCCCCTTAATTTTGGGTCGATATGCACCAAAATCTAATCAGCTCTTAAGTAGGTTGGAGGGTACTGTTGAGCTGCGGAGTGACCAGAGGGGCTTTACCAGGGCCGATGGTTGCCGAGAACACCCAGGTCCTGGGGGCTGTCATCAGGGACGCGAGGTATCAGTTTAAAGAGCTACACGTCGCGTCTCTGGACATATCAAAGGCATTTGATACAATTTTGCATCAGCCCCTTATGGATATCCTGGGTGACCTGCTGGGCCCTTCTCTCTGCTCCGTGATTAGGTCGGGGTACATGGGGGGACAACATCAATTTCCCACGAAGGCTCGCAATCGGACCCCATCAAGACCGGAAGGGGCGTGAGGCAGGGGATCCTCTCTCTCCCTTTCTTTTTAACTTGGCGGCAAAACATGTATTAGACCAGTTATCCCCGGACATTGGTTATGATCTCGGAGGGGTACGCATTGGGTCTCTTTCCTTTGCGGACGACGTCGTTCTTGTAACGGCGTCGGGGCGTGGAATGAGATCTCAGCTTCGCTCCTTTGAATCCGCTGCCGATGCGCTGGGGATGCGTATAAATGCCGCCAAGTCTGTTGTGTCTCGCTGGTGCCCGCGAGGAAGGACAGGAAAATCCGTGTCTGTACAGACTTCGACTTCAGGGTGGATGGTGGACGCCTGACTCCCTTGGGGGTGGGCGACTCCTTTCCCTATCTTGGAGTCCACCTCGACAGCTCGGGCATTGTCACCTCGGGGTGGTCGGTGGGACCACTGCTGGAGAGGGTGAGGGCTGCTCCACTAAAGGCCTCACAGAAGCTGGAGATAGTGCGAAACCATATAATACCCTCATCTATTCACCCTCTCGTTCTCGGAGGGAGTTCAGTCGGTCAATTGTCAGCGGCCGACAGAAAGATTCGATCTTTTGTAAGATAGATCTTAAAACTCCCCCGTGACACCCATTTGGGTTATTTTCACTCTAAAATTAGGGATGGCGGGCTCGGGCTGCAATCCCTGGGTTCTTTATACCTCTCCTGGTGCACAATAGGCTTAACAAAATGCGAACATCAGATTACCCAGCTGCCAGGGTGGCAGCTGAGTCTCACGTGCACCAGGAGATTGAGCATGGGCAGAACGGGTCCTCCGTAAGTTCGGCGTGGTGGAGGGGGTTGGTGAGTACTGGCGCGAGAACTTACATAGCAGCGTCGACGGGAGGGATCTGGAGATGTGCGCGGGGGCAAAGCCCTCATATAATTTTATGATGCACCCGGACCAGATTAAGAACAATATCTTTATTGAACTATGTAGACTTAGGTCGGGGTCTCTTCCTTCGGCCGTTAGAACAAGTAGGGGAAGGCGGCCGGAGGGTCCACCCATGTGTAGGGCCGGGTGTAGAAAAACTGAGACGACAGGGCATATTCTCCAGTCGTGTGGGAGGACGCACGATGGAAGGCTCAGGAGGCATGATGCGGTGGTGAGACGTCTGGCTGATGAACTAATTAAAAAGGGAATGCGGGTCGAGCTCGAATATTTATATCAGAGCTCGGCCGGGAATAGGAAGCCAGACATCGTGGCGAAGGACGGGTCGGGGACGGTGTGGGTTCTGGATGTTCAGATAGTGTCAGCGCTCCTCGGACTGGGGTTGCCCACAGAAACAAAATCAATTATTATAAGGGCAACTCCAGTCTGGTGAGCAACATTGCGGCAAGGTTTGGGGTGGGCTCGGGTTCTGTGAGAGTTGAAGCCATCACACTCTCGTGGAAGGGAGTGTGGTGGCATAAAGCGGTGCCTCCCCTTGTCGCCCTGGGAATTTCTCAGAGAACTTTATACGATATGACCTTCAGGGCGATGAGGGGTTCATTAATGAATTTTTACAGCTTCAACAGGAGAACTTATAGGGAAATCGCCATCCGCTAGAAATTGTATATAAAAAAGAAAAAAAGAATTTTTTTTTGTAAATATATTATGTTAATATTCCTATAATTATGTAAATAATCCTGTAATTAAATTCACCCGATTATGTAAATATTTCTTGTTAGTGGAGGCCCCCACCTGCGTGGCCCAATAAACGAAAAATCAATGGACCAAAACTACTTGTGAAATTTGGTTTCGATATTCACACTAGTTTTTGAGCTAGCTCGTCCACAAAAATTTGGTAACGCACAGACTAACAACCAGACAACCAGACAGACTAACTAACTAGCAGACATTTTGACAAAACAATTATTATCTCGAAAAATATAATTTTTTCGATGTTCACTTATTAGGGCTTTTTTGTATACCGAAATGCCATGGTTTCACTCAATTTTTTTAATCAAAATAATTTTAGCCGTTTTTGAGATATTTCGAAAAAAAGAAGGAAAAAAACACTTTTTTCATCCACGATTACAATACTTGACCATACCCTGTATGGTAAAGTAAAAAGCATTCTAAACTCAGATAGAAATTGAAGGAGACAATAAGGAATGTGTCTTCTGCTGGAATTATAAATTTTTAGTTTATTTATAATTCCAGCAAAAGACACACTCTTATATTGTCTGCTTCAATTTATAAAAATTCTGCTACTCTCGGAAAAAATAAACTTTCAGATAGAAACTATTTGTTTACTGTTCAATCCCAAAATATTAAATTAAAATACTTAATTATTAATAAAGATATATACATATTTATACAAAGAGATTCAATAATTCAAGTTAAACAAGAAAGCAATAGATGTTATCAGACTAATAACTAATAACCCCGTAAGATTTTCCATGGTTGCCAAATAAATTCAATAATCTCTCCTAAACCCTTCTTTGACTATATAGTAATACCAAGTTTTTGCACCAACGGTTTTCAGTCACAATGGAACAAAATCAAACCAATCTTCCAGAAAAGTTCTATCCTTGCCTCTTTACCTCATGAATTCTAAAGTAATTCATTTTTCAAGACCAAAATGCACAAATATCTTGAACTCCAAGCTAACCTCTTAAATTTTATAAGAAAAATCAATGGGAATGTCCACTGCTTGATCTGAGAAGATTTATTTATATAATTTCGAAGGATAGCCAACTGGCAAGAATAGCTTTTTAACACTTGGGTTCACTTCTCGACAAAGCGATAACATCATATCTGACATAATGATCTAAATTTCTATATCATCTCAGTTTGTGCAGATGACACTCTCATTGAATTTTCTATTAAATTCATAAACTCGGCAAAAAAAAAACTCTAAAAAATTATCTTTTTCTCTGCGATGCGATCTCTGGGGTTGCTTCATTATCATTAAAATAAAATAATAACAAGAATTGTTTTCTTTAGCCAACTGCGTATTCGCCCGATGTTATTCTACTTTACTTTTGTTTTGTTATTTCTTATTTTCCAACTGACTATTATCTTTTATTAAACTACATAATATATTCAAACGCCTCCCATTCGATCACAAACCCAAAGGTCACAAATGATTTTTTCTTTAATTTCTCGAATTTAATTCACTTTTATCTTTTACTTTTAGGCCTAACGACATCGACTAAAAATATGAAATCTAATTTATTAATTTATATATACTATATGTAGAAATTTATAAACACCTGGGATGAAGTTGCTTTATAATAAGAGTCAATTTTTCCTGTCTCATAAATCGATCACCCATGATTTAAACCTGAGCTGTAATTAAAAAACTACATATTGAACGGGGTTATTTTTTTATAAGAATGTATTATTTGAATGTTAAAAAGTGACATTCAACAAACATATACAGAAATGTTTATCAAAAAGCCTACATTATAAATTAAAATAAAATGATGCATGAATGTCATATGGTTACTTACTACTCAAGAGTGCATAAATTAATAATCATGATATTTCAGATATTACGTCATCATATAAGAAATAATTAAAAATTCCTAGTAAATTATAGTAAAAGTATACAAGTCTGATAATAAACAAACTTATTTTTAGTTTTTCAATTAATCTACGCATCGTGTAAGATTTTGTTTGCAATTTATCATAGCGTAGCATACCGAAGTTCTATGAAATTAAATGTATTATTTTAAAATATTTTCATCTCCTATGAATTACTGGCGGACTAACTTTTCTCTAGCCCAGGGCGGCCTTTAATATCGGGCACCTTTTTTTGCCAACAATAACGAAATAAGGGGCCGTCCATAAATTACGTCACGTCGGGGGGGGGGGGGGGGGGCATTTAAGATTTGTGATAAAATGCACAAGGGGCCCTGAGGATCTTGAAAATTGTAATGTTACAAAAATCAAATTAAATTTTTTTAAATATTCAAATATATATTTTTTAGATTTCACGTTATTATTAGTGATAGTGAGACGTCACAATACAGGATGGGCTCAATGAAAATGTAACACAATGTGACACAGGGGGAAGGGCTCTAAAAATCTTGAAATTCGTGTGACGTAATTAATTTATGGACGGTCCCTAATATAAAGTAAAAAATCAACAAAAAATGCAGGCTATTCCGAATTTCAGGGGTTATTTGTCCCACAAATGAAATAAATTTAGAAATTTCGATAAACTATTTTTATTTATGGATCAATCGATCTAAAAATCGAGTTTTCAATTTAATTATTTTTTTTATAGCATAATTTATAATAATAAAAATAATATATTTTATTTATAATCTAATATCTGAATTACTGATACTGTTTATATAAAGTAAAGTAGATACGTACATTCAAATTAAATTCTTAGGACAAAACCATTTGTATTTGTCATTTTAATTCTATTCAGCTTATCGTCTATCAATTCTACAAATATCATATCTTTTTGTAATATTCTTTCTTATGTAATTTTTGAAAAGAAATTCCTAATCAATTCTTCGAGAGGAAGCTTATTCAACTCTGTTTTTCATTGGGATATGCAGCTTCTTTATTAAACATCGCTAGGTTACTAGCTTAAATGATCAAACTAGTCTGCCTTGAGTTCCGGTTTGGGTCTCTCTTTTGGTCTTCAATTTGAGGTAGGTCAGTGGCCGGTCGGCTTTTTCTCTTATGACCTCAGGAGATCCCATCTCTTTCAGAACAGCAAATCACATTTCAGCTTTCATCGCAGTTGATATTTGCTACCCATTGCTTGTTATTGTGGAACACATTGTCGAAATAAACTTAATAATATTTCTTTATATATAATTTAAAATAAAAAATAAATAAATAAATAAAAAACAAACAAACATACAGTTATATTTGAAAATAGTCATTCTGTAAATGGCAAGAGAAAACTAATGTTTTACAATCTCTTCCACAGATTAACTTAGCAATTCGGTCTTTTTCAGCTTTCAACGCCTTAAGAAATGTAAAATAAACATTCGCAAATTTTCAAAGAGAATATTGAATACATGAGAGAAAAAAAATATATAATCATAATAATAAACAACACATTTCTTACCTAATGCAGTGCCATTTAGAGATTACTATTTTTACTTATCAGTCTATTCCGATTATTTGGCAAAATGTTGAAAAATAAAGTAAATTAAAACAAAACAAAAAAATAATTTTTATAAAAAAAATAAATAAAACCGACTTCAAAAAAATTAAATGCAACAAATAAAATAATAATGACTTAAAAATAAAATAAAATACACTAAAAGGTATAAAATAATTATCTAATTTAGTTACAACTAAACGACGAAATATGAACATGAAATTACTTTTTGAAGTCGGTGCCAAACAAAGTATAGCATACCCACCAAACGTACTAAGTAAGATCCGTCGAGTGCGATTCATAAAATGTATATGTTTGGCACCGACTTCAAAAAGTAATTTCGTCGTTTAGTTGTAACTAAATTGGATAATTGTTTTATACCTTTTAGTGTATTTTATTTTATTTTTAAGTTATTATTATTTTATTTGTTGCATTTAATTTTTTTGAAGTAGGTTTTATTTTTTTTTATAAATTTTTTTTTTCTCTTTTTAGTGATGTTATTAATAGTGACTTAATATAATACTTTGCGTGCATCTCGTAAAAGAAAGCGTTCAGAATGAATCAGAAAATGATTATTAAACCAATTATTTTACATTAATTAATGTATACATTATATTTTTGCTTCGATTCCGGAGATTACTTCTCCACCATCGAGTGTCCTTATTCATCTTTAGTCCTTGTTTTTAATAAGAGGAAAAATCTAATTAGATAAAAAAACCTCTTTTCCGATAATTATTTCAATTCCATTATTCCCCAATCAAGTCGATTGGTTCCTCCAATCTCTCCCCTCCCCTATCATCAGAAAATGATAAAAAATTCAATTCATAAATATAGAAATTCTCTCGAAACGTTTGCGGCTTTTAAATGAATGTTTTAAGATTTTTTATAAAAGATTTTATTTATTATAATTTCGATTATTTGGTCAGAAGAATTGGAGATTTACGTTATTTCGTCATTGATCATATCTTCAGAACTTGATTAAATTAATATGGTACTACCCCTAAGGTACCATCTTTCCAATAAAAAAAGAATCATTAAAATCGGTTCATAAACAAAGAAGTTATGCCTGAACAAAAATATCAAAAAAGATTCAATACCCATAAAAAAAAAACGGAACCAATCGAAAACTAGACTGAACCCAATGCAAAAAAAATTATCAAATTGGCGAAGATATCAGATAACATAAACACAAAAATAAAAATAGTCGAATTGAGAATCTCCTCCTTTTTTGAAGTCGGTTAAAAAATGAGAAATTTAAATGTTAAAAATTAAGATGACAGAGGCTTCTAAACTATAGTCTCAATTTAATAAAATATTTAAATATATGCTATTATTTAACATATATTTGTATATTTATTTTCTTCAAACAGAAGGCATACACTTTATTATAGAATTAAAAATTTTCTCTTTACAAATTAAAAGTTTTTTTTTAAATTAGTAAATTTATAATTGTCAAATTTTACATTCATTTCGGTATTGGAGTCTGGGTGTAAATGAATTCAGTGTGTTAATTCGAAAAATGATTACTTATTTGCAAAATGAAAGTAAACAACAATTTATTCTTGGAAATAACATGTATCTGCATCTCCAGACAAGGTCTCAGCTAGAAGATCGAAGATTAAATATTCGCCTATTCTTTTCATCTAATCGATACTAGTTTACACAATTTACAGACGGAAATTCTTTGGCTCTGTGCCGCGATACGTTCTGAACTATATTGTCTAGACTACTTTCGAATTATTCATAATAAAATAAATAATATTGTTCCTTATTTTTCATATATGTAAATAAACTTTTTGTCATTGAATACCCAACGAGAGAATCAAAAAACATCATGAAAAACATTAAAAAATTTCAAATATTTTCTCCTTGAAGGGACGAACATGAAAGAATTTCAAGAATCGGATTATCATAGCCTCAAAAAGAAATCTATTCACACTTAAAATTGTCGCTTATATTATGCAAAAATTTCATTAATTTGATCTTAACAATAAGGAAAGATTAAGATATCAAAGAATCGCAAGTCCTGGTTGCGTAGTAGCTAGAATTATTGACTTGCCATCTTCGTAGCTTTGAATCGTATGCCGTTAAAAGGTATCATTAAATTCAAAGAAAGGCATTGGAAAACCATCCAAATGAACAATTTTGCAAGGAAAATCACCATTGAAATTGCTAATGTTGGAAAATCAGTCTGTATGGTACACTAAATCACTAATGGATCTAATGATTTGAATAATAATATCTTGAAATAATATACCTTCAAATTCTCCTGGACAAATTCTCTGAAAATTCCGATCGGCTTAACATGCAAGTCTCTACCACCAAGACAAAATGCATGGCGATTGAAAAAGCTCTCCTTAGGTGTAACTTAGTCATCAACAACAGTCCAATAGAACAAGTCCCAACCCCCCACCCCTGGTATATAACTAATTATTTAATGAAAAAACTGTGTTCGATAATATTTTTGTTTCCTTAAAAGCAAATGAAAAGAATCTACCGCAATTTCGAAAAAATAATTCCCTTATTTCATGAAAAATATTTTATTGGAATATAATGTCTCACCTTGTTATAAAAAGAAAAGGGTGCGAAATATAAGAATGGGTGTTGTTATAAAAATCCCGGATACATGTCGAGACAAGTCCATATCCATTGGAGACCTTAAAACGAGCTCAGACACGAAATAAAAAATCTAATCAAATATAGTACTAGTTTTATCAATAGCGTCTACTTCTCCTTAACACAAGCTATTTTAATACTAATAATAAAATTGCATGTAAAGTCTATTATAAAGAGTTCAAATATTTATAAAAAATTGCAAAATAAAAGCATATGGAAAAGATTTATTCTCTTTATCTATCGTTATAGGTTAAACACGTATGAAGTAATTTTTTAGTAAAAAAAAGTAAAATATAAGCTTTCAAAGCGATTCAATGCAAATAATTAAATTATTCATACACACAGATAAACCGGGTGAGTTTTTTTTATCTTATAACTCAAAAATAGTGCATATGAAAAATAATTTTTTAGTAAAAAAGTAATATTTTTTGAGTATATTTATAATACAACTTTGGGGCAGCCTGGTCATACTTCAAAACAGTCAAAATAGTCTGGGATTTTTAAATATACTAGAATAAAATATTCAAATGATTTCAAGCCCTAAAGGATATTTTTTTGAATTAATTTTTGGCGAATGTCATAGGCTGCGCAGTAGCTAAATAACTCCAAGACCTCTTCCTGACTCTCGATTCCAAATTCACTAACATCGATAATATACTGTTTTTTATATTTTCAAATTGCCTAAAATACCTTTCCAAAATTCGTCACCAGCTCTCTGACTAATACCATATATGTTGGAATAAATGATAAATGTTTGTATGTTTATATTGGATAACTTTAAAATAAACTACAATAATGTAATGGAAATTTAAAAACTGTTTATATCCAGGATGAACCAAATTTTGTATCGGGTGTGAATAAAATGTTTTTTTTTTTATTAAAAACTAAAAATATTTTTATTTGTAGATAGGTCAATAGTCTATTTTTTCTGGTTATTTTTATGGACCTCGCAGATAACCAATAGTTTATAGTAGTGTACTAAGAAAAAATAAGCTGACGAGTTCTGATGTGGCCATCCACTTGACTTTACCATACAACCTGGCCCCTAAAATTATTTATAATAATGTAGGGGCGGTTAGTTTTTGCATTTTTAGACTTCTCGGGTCCCACTGATTTTGTATACAAAATTTGGTTGAGTTTGGTAAATGGCAATGATTTTCATTTTTTGACCCTAATGATGACGGGACGTGGTTCGAGAAAGAACCCACCAAGGGTGATATACTATAAAGGTACCAGAGGGTTTGCGATGGGGAATGTTGCTGTTTATTGTTTCTGAAATTTTCTTTTTTTTGTCTTTTTTTTGAGCTCTTAATCTCAATGGACCAAAACTACGTGTGAAGTTTGGTTTCGATATTCACACTAGTTTTTGAGCTAGCTCGTCCACAAAAATTTGGTAACACACAGACTAACAACCAGACAACCAGACAGACTAACAGACATTTTGACAAAACAATTATTATCTCAAAAAATATAATTTTTTCGATGTTCACTTATTAGAGATTTTTTGTAGACCGAAATGCCATAGTTTTGCTCAATTTTTTTAATCAAAATTGTTTTAGCCGTTTTTGAGATATTTTGAAAAAACCCCACTTTTTTCATGTACGATTACAATACTCGACCGTATGGTAAAGTAAAAATCAACCTCCCGCCCGGGATCCTTCAAAAGTCCGGATCTAGGGGCATTTTACATCCTCCCCCCTCTGGATGGCCCTGATTATGAAGCTTCGCGGCGCACCTGTGAAAATCCCGCGGCGCACAGTTTGAAAACTTCTGCTGTAAAAGATTTTTTACTAAAATGTCTTCGAGGGTTGTTACAAATATTTCTAGGCTATTATACCTACATATAATATAGAATTCTGATAGAAGACAAATAAATAGCCAAAAACTTGGCTAATCTTTTTTTTAATATATTTATCATAAAACCACCACCAATTTTCCTTATATTCATTCAGATGATTCGATATTTTATTTTTATATATCATTATTAGAAATTAATTATTTTTGTTGTAGCCACCGTTAACATTATAAAATATTAATTGCACTTAATCTCAGGCTAAACTGCTTTCCTGTACTTGTGTGAAAGTAATTTTTTTTTTTATTTTTTTTAATCTAATCTTTAATTTTATTATTTATCCGGAAGCATGTCAAATCACTTCTACAGTCTAGTGGAAATAGAGAGTTTCCTCATCTAGGTCATTTTTTTAAGCTCTTCAATCGTCCTAGATGTTTGGATCAAGTATCTCAGCTCATACTATCTATTTAAATCTTAGATGTTAGTAGGATTTCAACTTTATTATTTCAAATCACTTGGCGTAGTTGTATTTGAAAACTGTTTTATGTTATTGTACTCTATTTTTAAATGTTTTATAATCAAATCGTGGACGATCCGTGGAGTCACGCACATGGGAACTACAAATGGAATTCTTCAAATAATAAGAAATAATGTATAGTAAATTGACTTGTTCCTTATTGCTTTAGTTCACTAATAAAATTTTCAATGTTTCCCTAAAACACCCTTTGAGAGTTAAATTGATTCTTCAGGCTTCGATTAAAAGAATTAATCTTGGAAAATTCGGTTAATTTACGATTGCCGTTCTTTTACGTGACTTCACTTCGTGATCTCTAGAGAATAGGGTATCATTTACATTGGCAATTTCTTAATACCTTTCTTGCATCTGAATGAATAATTCTATAGGAGATCGATTTGATTAATCCATGTTATTTGCCCTTGAAAAACTCAAAAGTTGTCGATTAATCTTATTTTTCTTCCATAATGGAATGTCAACAAACAATACCTTCTACTATACCTGGAAATGACTTTAAAAACATGTTTGCATTATATACTTATAAAATATACATATATTTATTTATCTTTAATATATATAACAAGGGAAGGTGATGTTTCATCTATCAACGCACAGCCTAAAACGCTTGACCTAGAAAGATGAAATTTGGTGTGTATATTCTTTCATCGATTTATGCGTGTGCTAAGAAGGGATTTTTTTTAAATTCGAACCCTAAAGGGGGGGAAAGGGTCCCAAAATGTGTTTTCAGAGTTTTTCAATATCTCTTTCTTAATCCAGAAAAGATATCGATATGGGTTTATTTAGAAAGATGAAGCAATGAAATACAAAAAAACATATATTAGTATTTTGCTCTATTTGTCCCCGAAAGGGAGATATAGTCATTTTGGGGTAAATTTTTGAAATTTTTAAAGTGCTCTATCTCCTCGAGTTTTTAAGTTTTAGCTTTCAACTTTGGTACATAGTAAATTGAAAATTTTTGCCGAGAGTAGCAGAATTTTTATATATTGAAGGAGACAATAAAAGAGTGTGTCTTCTGCTGGAATTATAAATTTTATTTATTTATAACGAGTTATAAACGGTATACACAATCTGTGGGCCATTAAAAGGCTAGAAATGCAAAAACTAGCCACCCAAAATGGGAGGGTCAAAAAATGAAAATTCTTGCCCTTGGAGCAAGTTCAACCAAATTTTGTATACATAATCTGTAGGCCTTTAGGGAGCTAGAAATGCAAAAACTGGGTGCGGGGCTGGGTACGGAGGTGGAATGCAGGCGTAGGGTGCAGGGGGCCCGGGGTGGGCATGGGTGGGTAGTGGGGTGCAGGTTGGGTGCGGAGGTGGTATGGGGTTGGGGTATGGCGCTGCGGGCTCGGAGGGTCCAGAGGGGGGGGGGTAGCCCTTGGCTAGCAAGAGGGCCGCCAAAGGCAGGCGTCTAAGCTAGTTTATTTATATAAATATAGACTATCAATAGATCATTAGAATACAAATTACTTGAATGTGATCAACTTGATAATTTTGTTTTTTTGAAACGGAAATTCACTTCTTGTTTTTTTTTCTCTAAACCAGGGGTTCCCAAAATTTTCGGAGTCGCTGCACCCTTTTTCAATTAAAATTTTTCCATAGCGCCCCACCCTAAGTAAAAATATGTCTAATCGTAAGAGATAAAAATAAATAATCAATAAATTTTTATCTTCTCAATTTTTTTGTCTAGTTAGGCCAAATGTCTTGCTTCAATTAATTATGAAACTTCGCGTCGCACCTGTGTAGAGGTTGCGGCTCCCGAGGGCCCCGCGGTGCACAGTTTGGGAACTTCTGCTCTAAACTTTAACTAGAATAATTTTTTAAATTCACTCCAATTTAGTTTTTTCTACAAAATATTCTAATTTCTTTCAACTCTCTCATTCTTAACCTTAGCGCCAACAATTGAGATGACCTCGGTATTCAAATGTCATCAGGCAACTCCTTCGTTGTTTCATATTCTCAATTTTGGCTATATTAAGTGTTTTAGACCCTGACTGAAATATCAACTAAAATGCTGAAATCATTCCCGATGTGGTTATATTGAAAGATTCTAGTAATTTCAAAGATTGGTTATTTGATAAAGTTAGAAGTTCTCTTAAAGACACTGTGAAACATAATGCTGAACGAAAGGATAACTCGGATTACTAGCACAAGGAAAGATCTAAGTAAAAGAGAACCGACACGAAGAATAATCCCATGATTGAAAGCCTTGAAGCGTGATTCTCTACGATAATATATCAACTTTTTGAAGCTGCTGTAAATAAAGTAATATAAACTCCTGTCGTATAGGCACCATGAAAAGAAGATACTTCAACAAAACGACTTTTTTTATTCTCATCAATCATAATAAATAAAAAATGAAATTGTTAATCGGATTTTTAATTTTTATTAAATACAGTAAAAACCTAGTTTATCCGGACTAACTGGGACCAAAGGCAAACAGGATAATCGAAAATCCGGATAATGGGTAATATAAACAAAACAAATCCTCAAATAAGCGAATTTGAATTTATTATGATAAAAAAAAACATGTTTATATCAAAATTACTATAGAATTGTTTAAAATAATGCATACGTTAAAAAAAAATGAAATAACTTTTCACATCATTTCTTTCTATGTGGACATTTATTAAAATAAAACTGTCTACAAATCCGATCCGGATAATACGGAGGACCGAATAAATGAGGGCCGGATAAACGAGGTTTTACTGTAATAAAGTTTTATACTATTTCAGGTGAAGATTTTTCACTGAATAATTTTATTTATTTTTCTTTACTTTAAGAATTAGAAGAGCTGTGTTTTCAGCTTTGGTAAGCTTATTTTTATTTGTTAATCAGATTTTTAATTTATAATTTTATTTATATTTATAACATCGTTTTTAGAATTAGCTTGAGTCTCTTTGGTTTGATTAAGAGTCGTTTGTCCACCTCCAATTAAATTTCGATTAAAATTGCTGTCTGAATGCGGTTATTTTGGTTGATTACATGTTTGAGAGTTAAATGATTTAGTTGGCGGCCAAAGATATCGGACAGTTTAGCCGGAGGTAGAAAAAAACAATCTTAAATTGTATTCAATTCTGTCTATATTAGTTATCTAGTCGTTAACTGAAAATATGTTCTAAAACCTCTCAAATCATCATTGTTGAATTTGTCGTAATTTGTTACCCTAGATCAGTGTTTCCTAAGGTGGGGCCCACGCCCCGCAGAGGGGTAATCTGATTGTTAAGGGGGGCAATTCAAAAATGGGCTTGATATAGTGGTATGTATTTGTGTCTTATTTTTAAAGAGTATATCAGTGTTTTCCAAAGTGGAGCCCATGCCCCCACAGAGGGGCAATTTGATTGTTAAGGAGGAAAATTCGAAAATGGGGTTGATCTAGTGGTATGTATTTGTGTCTTATTTTTATTTATTCCAATTTTAGAACCATATTATAACATATTTTCAAGAAAATTTTTAAGAAAATTAGAATCAATATGTTATTTTGCGGTGAGGAAAATATGTCATATACATTTAAATATGCATTTTTTAGTCTACATTTACTTCACTTCATCTTAAATTAATTATAACACTGGTAAATTGGTTACGATTTTTATTTTTATTTATTTTTAGCCCTTTTTCCTTTAAAATTAAAAAATATTTAAAATTAGTAAATTATTTATCTTAGACTAAAAAAAAAAAAATACACCCCTGAAGAAAGTAAGAGAGCAAAACAGAAAAGCTCAAAGTAACTAGTTAAATTTAATTTTAGTTTAAATATAAAAATCTACAAAATTAGTTACCTTTATTAGAAAAATAAAAGTTAACAAAATTTGATAGCAAGTAGCTAAAAGATTTAAAATACACTTGAATGATTGTAGAACAATACAAAATACTAATCAACAAAATTTTGTTCTTTGTAACTCTATATATTTATATAAATAACAAAAAATTGTCTTTTATAAAAAATTTTTACATAGGAGGCATAATAATTAAAAAAAAGGCTTAGGTCGGATATAGCACAAAAAAGGTTGAGAAACACTGCACTAGATCATTCCATAGAACAATTTCCACAGGATATTATCTTAAACGATAAACGAAATACTATCTATGACCACAAATACCAGTTTTGATCAAGCAAAATACCAGTTTTGATCAAGAAAAATTAACTAGATATACTTTCGAGTCTTGTTAGAATAATTATAAAATGATAGATGAAATAGCATTTAATAATAAATCAATTAAATTTCACTAGACATTCCATCGTAATTTATTTAAAATTTTTTCATATTTATATACACGGGCAAGAGCTAAATGGCATCTGATCAGGAAATAAAGCCGGTGAGAATAGGCAGAGATAATCAGTTTCAAGAAATAAAGGATGTAACAATTTATTAATTTAAATTTAAATAGTGTCTAATTTAATCGGAAACGGATGTTGGTTCAGATATTTTTTGTACTAAAGACGATGGAAGATTTTATTTGCTTTAAATTGTTTTACTCGTAAGGACACACTTTTACAATAGGCCAAATGACCGAGGGATTTTAAAAACATCACATCTGTAATTAATTATACATATACCTACACGTCACTTCTGAATTGTTTCCAAGGGTGCAGCGGAAGCCTGAAGGTTCTTCTTTATAATTTTACTACACGGCCGAATAGGGACCTTCAAATTTAACACATATTTTTTTAATTTGAATATTTAATTTATTCATAAATAAATATAAACAAGTTGATATTAAATAATTTTCTTTAACAAACTGAGGAATTTTGTTCCGAAACATTGTATCGGGACAATATTCCGAAACAATGTTTGGGAACATTGTTCAGGAACAATTTGTTCCGATACATTATTCCTCGTCCAACTGGAACCTCAAATCAAGCAGTTCAACATGGCTTCCCAAGCAGCAATTGTCAAATGATCCAACGTGTCGCTCCTTTTATTTTTATTCTTGTAATCAATACATTCAATGTCCCACAAACAAACATTAGAATGTAAATCTTCAATTAATTTAAGAGGGGGTCAGATTGGTCTAGTGCAGGGCTGTCCAACTCGTGGCCCTCGGGCCGCGTGCGGCCCAGCACTGCAATGAGTGTGGCCCAACATAAAATCATAAACTTCCTTAAAACATTGAGATTTATATATAGAGATATATTTATTGCCTTTTTCGAAATACAAATGAAATTACATTTGTACAATACATGAAGATTTTTCAAGAAGAAAATTCACTAAAAGCAAAATTATAAGCTCAAATTAATACTTAAAAATTCTTCTTCTTCATATATTTTCATTTTCTAAAATATTTATTATTTCAGTAATTTATATGCTACGACACTAACCAAGTCTATAGTTAAATCATTC
This sequence comes from Forficula auricularia, assembly GCA_024734495.1. NCBI lineage: Eukaryota > Metazoa > Arthropoda > Insecta > Dermaptera > Forficulidae > Forficula > Forficula auricularia. Next base: position 2,250,505 of record JALMQS010000058.1, read on the forward strand.
TAGTACAAGGAGATAAGGATTTGGGGTTTTCTAGAACAATCTCAATTAATTGATAATTTCTTTCCTCGACTAGAACTTTTTTTTTTTTTAATGATATTGATGAGAGAAGGAGATACACCAGAAGGTGGATCCCTAAAGGCCTGTATGGGCTGGCCCCTCAATCGTGAAAAGAACAGAGCAGAAGGAAAAGAAGCCGGGATCACGAGCCAATCTCAGAAACTTAGATACAATTCAATATCCAATTTGCACCAAGGTTTTAGGGGCTTCGAGCAGTGGTAAATCCTCCGCGCGATAAATTCGGTTAAATTTATCTCCCACTTAACTTGTCAGGACTTGTCTTTTAGATCTTTGAACGTTCGTACATGTATAGATAATGGATAGTCAGGAATTATTATATCCGTGACCCTTTTAAAAATTAAATGATCATTCCTCATATCCTTCTTTAATCCCATTCTATTTAAGCCAGGGCTGTCAAACCCGTGCCCCAATACCATATAATGTCATAAAATTCCTTAAAACATTGAAATTTATATGTAGATACTGGAAAAACACAACAATTTGGGCTGATAATTTTTTTCTCTAAAATAAAAAATCTGAAAATCTACTGTGAAATTTTCGAAAAATAAAAGTGCTAATTTTAAATTTTGAATCTGGAACTAGATTTCCAGATTTCCGAAAAAATAATCATCATTTTGGTACATTTTCGACTCCCTTTTCATTAGAAATTTATTTTCTACTTGCAAACTTTCTGATTGATTGTTCTAGAACAATTAGATACTGATCTGAAAGAAAAATTGAATTATTTCTTTTTATTAGATTTTTATGTTAATTATCTAGCCAGGAAAAAATATAAACAAATACTAATACATAATTTCACTTTTTGTATGTATCTAAGTATGAATTTACATATACGAGAAGCTATTTTCAAGTATAAAATTTACGAAAAGTAAAATTAGAAGCTCGCTAAGAGCTAAAAAAATAACAAAGTTCTTATTTCTACATTATTAACTATCTTGTTACTCTCACATTTATTTGAATACCAAATATCAGTAGAATTATAATATTTTATCCGCGTTCCGAGACAATGCTTTTCTTCAAATGTGGTCAGTCCGAGTTGTTTGCCATAAAGGTTTAGTCACCTTGAGTTCTAAGTGGATTACTTCACGTTTAATCAAGCTTGCCAGGTAAGGCACAAAGAATGAATCTAGTAAGTATTATAAGTCTCGATATCGATCTTATATTTCATTTCATGGACCAATAATAGTCGAAATAATCCTAAGTGAAATTCTAATCATTGATCAGATCATTCTTTGTAGAGTCGATTCTGCATGCTAGCAATGGTTACTAATAGAACAAATGTCAAAAATCCAATATCGAATGGTTATTCCTCGAGTATATAGATGAGAATCAATCGCTATTTCTGGTTTAAATGATTTCTCTATGTCGTTAGCAATGGTTACGAATAAAACAGAAACGCAATAATCAGAATATAGAATGGTTATTCTCAAGTATTAGATGAGAATCGATGGCTATTTTTGATTTTAAGTCGATTCCTCCATGTCTTCAGCAATGGTTACCAATAAAAACCGAAATGTCAAAAATCCAATATAGAATGGTTATTCCTCAAGTATTAGATGAGAATCAATCGCTCATTTTTGGTTTCAAAGTCGATTTCTCTATGTCTTCAGCAATGGTTACTAATAAAAACCGAAACGTCAAAAATCCAATATAGAATGATTATTTCCTCAAGTACTAGATGAGAATCAATCGCTATTTTTGGTTTAAAATCGATTTCTCTGTGCTTCAGCAAAAGGTAACGGATAAGAAAACAACGCAGTTGCTATGGTTACTCATAAAAATTCCTCAAAAATTTTTAGCATTTCACAGAGAAAGCCTATCCATTCTTACTTTTGCAAGGCTAAATGAGCTATATTAAAACTTTCAAATGAATAAATTTTAAAAGAATTTAAAAAATTAAAAAATACCATCTTACTCTAGAGTAAAGTACTTTAAAATATAATTTTACTAAAAACTTTATTTAACCTTTTTTGTGGTCCCCAAGGTACTTAATTAGGATATTAAATTTCATCAAAATTGGTTAAGTCATTTTCAAGATATTTAGAAAAAACTAAAAAAGTACTGAAATAAAGTACTAATGTTTGTGGGCCGATATGTACCAAAAACTAATCAGCGCTTCATTTTGTTAAACTAATGGTAGGTTTTCAATTTCATTTCAATCGGTGTAACGGTGTGGAAAAAATCGTGGGCCAAAAAAACGATAACATACATCCATACATACATACATCCATCCATCCGCACGCACTAAATGAAAAAATCGCAATTTTTGGCCTCTCGACGAGACCCCTTGTAATTTTTGGCAAAACCGTCACGTGCTAAAATTCAACCTAATTGAATACTACAATTTGTGACTTTAATTGAGTCCATGGGTTCCGTAGTCTTTACCTGAGGACCCTTTGAAGCCACGCTTGCCCCGAGAGCGATTACAATACTTTCCCCATGCTTTGCATTGGATAAAGTAAAAAGAAAAGAAAAAAATTAATTTAAGCGTCGTCTCAGTAGTCCACGTGGCTGACACTGAAAGTGGTATAATCATGATGATAAAACTTATCAAGTAATAATATAAACAACTTGTATACAAACTGTCCTTGAACACGTCCACTGTCTCAATGTCAATGTTGCAAATCATTGTATCTTGTTTTCCATTTGGCCGTTAAACAAGGAACATTGCATCTGAACAGTTTCGAACATCCCAGATACAGAGAAACATTGTATCGGGACTGTTCAGAAACATTACAGAAACATTTTTGAACAGTTCCTATACAATGTTTCGGAACAAAATTCCTCAGTGTGGACTAAGCTTAAAAATATTGACAATTTATATTCTATTTTTCATCTTTTAGAAATTGATGAAATACATAAATTATTCATCAAAACTCTCTGATCTGGAAGATCACTCGGGTTTGACCACCTAGATAATAATTAATTAAATTTTTCCAGTGTTTTTTACTATGTTTCGGCTTCTAGGAAAAATACTCCCTCATGCTGGTGTCTACGCAAGTATAGAATTTTAGCGATTTTTTCTTCAGTAGATTGCTAATTGTGTAAAAAAATATGACAGACGTAAACACACTATTTGGTTTTTGAGCAAGTGCCTACACAAAATTTGACCACCCAGAAAGCTAGTGTTTCACCAAGAATCAAGATACTGTCTTGATTCTTGATTTTTTTGTCTTGATATCAAGACAAGTCCAAGGCAAGAAATGATGATTTTTATTTTTCAAGACAAGACAAGAAAGCCTGTGAGGCTTCATCAATATCAAGATTTCTTGTCAATAAATTTCAAGAAATCTTGATTTCATGACAACTAATTTTATCAGTTATCATTAAAATATGTTACAAAATTTGTATCTATGACTATGATTTTTCAAGCAAATAGTTTTATTTAAGTCAACGAAGGAACCTGTATATTATAATACTTTTTAATTGCAATCAAGTTCAAAATTTTGTTCACAGCGATGTTTTCTTTGATGATTGCCGGAGTGGATCAAAACGTTGGGAAAAAAATAAAATAAATGTTATTGTAATTTTATTTAATTCTGGCTGAAAATAAAAATCGATCATTTTACGTGAATTTAAATTTAAAATATTTATTATTATCATTCACTTAACTAAAGCAAAAAGTTACCGAGCAACGCCATCGCAACATCTTAATAATACTTAAAGAATGTAAAATAATTGCTATAAATTTTCATTAACCGACTTCAAAAAAGGAGGAGGTTCTCTATTCGACAGATTTTTTTTTTTTTTTTTTTTTTTTTTTTGTGTCTATGTTACCTCATATCCTCGCCAATTGTGAACCGATTTTGAAATTTTTTTTGCATTGGGTCCAGTCTAGCTTCCGATTGGTCTCGTTTTTTTTTCATTGGTATTAGACCGTTTTTGTTAGGGTTGTTAAGGCCTAACTTCTTTGTTTATGAACCGATTTCGATGATTCTTTTTTATTGGAAAGGTGGTATCTTAGGGATGGTGCCATATTAATATGATCACTATTAATAACATCACTAAAAAGAGAAAAATAAAAATAATTTTTAAGAAAAAAATAAAACCGACTTCAAAAAAATTAAATGCAACAAATAAAATACACTAAAAGGTATAAAATAATTATTATCTTATTTTGTTAAAACTAAACGACGAAATATTAACATGAAATTACTTTTTGAAGTCGGTGCCAAACATATACCTTTTATGAATCGCACTCGACAGATCTTACTTAGTACGTTTGGCGGGTACGCTCGCTTCTAGTTATAGTTTGTTTGGCACCGACTTCAAAAAGTAATTTCATGTTAATATTTCGTCGTTTAGTTGTAACAAAATAAGATAATAATTATTTTATACCTTTTAGTGTATTTTATTTGTTGGATTTAATTTTTTTGAAGTCGGTTTTATTTTTCTTAATTTGAATACCAATTTAGAAAATTATTTATCTTCATACATATATTTTTTTAATCTTATTGTATTGACAAATGAATTTAGATTATTATGATGAGAATATTCTAAATATGCATCTTATATATTGAAATAGATTTATTTTTCTATATTTGTATGTAATACACTTTAACTTTGATAATTAAGTATGTGTCACTTCATAAGTAGAAGTTCGAAAGATCGGTACACCTTAAGCTAAACTATTTCCAAAAATGAATATGGCCTTTTATTCAAAAAAATTTACTCACTCCTGCAATAGACTATAGTAACATTTATATAAAAGAAGAAAGAACAGAAAGCAGGGCTCCAACACTTGAGGGTTCGGATTGGATATGGCATAGAGAAAAAGTATTCCCCTAAAATATCAAGACAAGAAATATCAAGAATTCTTGAATCAGGATAAGATATTTTTATTTTCTTGTCTTGAAAAACAAGACAAGAAATGATGACCAAGACAAGATTTCAATTATAATCAATTTTTTGGTATTTCCTAAATAAACCCTTTTTATAGGTCTTAACGCCATAACTTCACTTATTATTATTATTATCCTAGTTAATGCACTTTCTCAGCTTGCGCTGGAAAAATTTCACCTATCCCTTCAGATCTTATTTGGGGTTAGGCTCGGTCGATGTGGGAAGGGAATTCACCCTGATCCACCCACGTGGACCTCCGGATAATCTTTAATTGAGAAACTTCTCCACTATATGGCAGGTCTGTAGCAAGACTGCTTTATGGCCCACTCTCAGGATGTTCTTCTCGACCGCTGTTGTCTTCTTTGAGACTACTCCTTCTGCGGTAATGACTATTGGTATAATGATTCTTTCCAGTTTGCATATGGTTTTGAGTTTTAAAGCGAGTTCCTCATACTTAGTCATTTTATTGGCTTCGGTTTTCTTCAAGTTGTGTGTTAGAGAGTTAGAAGGATCGCGATTTTAACTAGTGTTGATGTTTTTTCACCTTGGTTGATTACAAGTATGTCTGGACGGTTTGTAATCTATTGTTTGATAAGTTACTATCGGCTTTTTTACTATCATTTGAAGTAGTAGTAGTAGTAGTATTCATATTATTATCATTTTTAGCAATATTTAATTAAAAATATAAAAAAGACATTATCTTCTAAACAGTTACGTGTTGTTTCAAGGTGAAACATTTTTTAACCGACTTCAAATAAGGAGGAGGTTCTCAATTCGACTGAATTTTTTTGTGTCTATGTTACCTGATATCTTCGCCAATTGTTAACCGATTTTGATGAATCTTTTTGCCTTGAGTTCAGTCTAGTTTCCGATTGGTCCCGTTTTTTTTTCATTGGTATTGGACATTTTTTGTTATGTTTGTTCAGGCATAACTTCTTTGTTTATGATCCGATTTTAATGATTCTTTCTGCGTTTGGATCAGTATAGCTCCAAGATAGTCAAGATACCTAACTACTTATTTATTTATTTATTTTATGTATGTTCAGCGATAACTTTTTGCCACGTGGACCGATTTTGATTGTTCTTTTTTATTGGAAAGGGGGTACCTTAGGTGTTGTCCCATATTAATTTGGTCAAGTTTTGATGATATGATCAATGACGAAATAACGTAAATCTTCAATTCTTATGAGCAAATAATTGAAATTATAATAAATAAAATCTTTTATAAAAAAAAAATCTTAAAACATTCATTTAAAACACGCAAACCTTCGAGAGAATTTCTATATTCATTAATTGAATTTTATTATCATTTTCCGATTCATTCGCCCCACGCTTTCTCTTAAGAGACTCATGCAAGGTATATATTAAGTCGCTATTAATAACATCATCACTAAAAAGCGAAAAATAAAAATAATTTTTATAAAAAAAAATAAAACCGACTTCAAAAAAATTAAATGCAACAAATAAAATAATAAGAACTCAAAAATAAAATAAAATTCACTAAAAGGTATAAAATAATTATCTAATTTACAACTAAACGACGTTTAATTAACATGAAATCACTGTTTGAAGTCGGTGCTAAACAAACTATATAAGCGAGCGTACCCGCCAAACTTACCTTAGTACGATCGGTCGAGTTCGATTCATAAAATGTATATTTTTGGCACCGACTTCAAAAAGTGATTTCATGTTAATATTACGTAGTTTAGTTTTAACTAAATTACATAATTATTTTATCCCTTTTAGTGCATTTTATTTTATTTTTGAGCTCTTATTATTTTATTTGTTGCATTTAATTTTTTTGAAGCCGGTTTTATTCTTTTTTATAAAAATTATAATAATAAAAAAACATTTTATTCTGAATGATTACAATAATTCCCCATTATATTCACTTGGTTAGGGTAAATTTCTTATTAGCATATTTAATAATTAATTTTTAATTTAGTTAACAGCAAAACTATATATTTTACACAACCTTCTATAACATCCGGAGCCTTGAATTGAATGTTCAATGGACAAAAAACTAGCTATTAACGACCAAAAGTTAGAAGTAAAATATGCATAAATTATTCCTCAACTATACTGGTGGGGTTCGAAGGACCACAAGCATTTTAAGTTTAATGCTTTCAGATCGCGTATATTATCTAGGTAATTTCAATATCGATTGACAAGTTACAGTCGCATACGATTTTATTAATTGATTTTCTTCACAAATGAAGAAAAAAATGTATATTTTAGTACATGGAAGCCAAATAATTGTAAGGTATTTCTCGAGTGTTTAGTATTTAATATCTCGTTAATAAGTAAGCCTCTGTAATTCTCCAATAGCCAGATACTGACTGAAGGATTTGCTTCGCGAGGCCAGCCCCTTGAGGCAGATGCCTGGTCGGTCAGTACGTGCCTCGACCAAGGCAAAAGTGCCCGTTGCCTCGTCTGAGGCTGCCTCGGGATCATCGCCATAGGTTGTCAGTTATTGCGAATGCTCAAAGGCGCCTCGGGTCGTTTCCTGCGTTCACTCAGGACGGTTCTGCGGCAAACGCCCGAGGCAGCAAATAATAAAAACTGCGGGAAATGCCAAACATACATTTTGTATATGAGTTAACTGGACATAAAATTCTTTTTTCATACTATTTAATATGTATTCTAATGAATATATGATATAAAATAAAAAAATGCTATGTTTTTTTTAATTTTTGGGGATTTATAAGATCAACCAGCATGTAAAGATGAGTTAAAATTAATACGAGAATTCCAACCTGAGCTTATAAAACTAGGTAAGTATCAGTGGCATGCGGTCCATGGATGCTATGGATGCGTAGGATCCCGCAAATTCCAAAATGACAAGAGTATTTTCATCCGTGTTAAATTTGAAAATTTGTTTTCAATAAATACTATACAACTAATTAATTTAAAGTTATATAAAATTTAAAATTTACGGAGCTTTTTAACGTTAGCAAATTTAAAGATATGAAAGAAATATTCTAGATTTCCTATTTTAATCATTTCAGCTATCTTGTGGAAAATACTTTGATTTTATAAGGTTAATAAGTGAATTAATTTCCATGTACTCGTCCCATGACTTTCATTTAAAATCTATAAATTGTATTAAAAATATTAATTGTGAAAAACGAACTAAAAGATGTTTGAGAAAAAGTATTTGATTTAATGAAGTCCAATTGAATATATTCTCTCTCTCTCTCTCTCTCTCTGTATAACGAGTTTCGTTTTGGTCCGAGTGCAAAAGGCCATTCCTAGAATAATAGAAATTAAGAAATTATAATCTCAAATACTCTGAAATAGGTCTGAACTTGTATTCGTAATATCCTTCCAATGTCTTTTTAGCTCTAAAGAAAGGGAAATGATTCTATCCACGCCCTTTGTTTACATCGATCAGATTCTAACTAATGAAAGAATCGCTGACCCGCACATTAAATAATAAAAAAGTGAAAACTTTTTCCAAGATTCCTTAGTAATCAGAGATTCCTTAGTAATTATTAATAAACATAAATATAAATTGTTCATTTATAGCTATACTATATATATAACATCCTCTTAAAATCTCAAAAAATAATTCAACAAATATTTTCTGCCTTTTGAACCAGATATTGCAAAACCTAATCAGAAGGTGATAGTATTGATAGTACAAATCAACTTTTTGACTTGGGAATCGGAATTCAGGCACACAAAGAGAAATAAACTGCAACGGATCGTTGCTAAACTTTATCCAAATTCATTTGAAATATTAATATGTTCTTGAGTAAAGTACTTTAAAAATATAATTTTACTAAAAACTTTATTTAACCTTTTTTGTGGTCCCCAAGGTACTTAATTAGGATATTAAATTTCATCAAAATTGGTTAATTCATTTTCAAGATATTTAGAAAAAACTAAAAAAGTTTTGAAATAAAGTACTAATGTTTGTGGACCGATATGTACCAAAAACTAATCAGCGCTTCATTTTGTTAAACTAATGGTAGGTTTTCAATTTCATTTCAATCAGCGCAAAGGTGTGGAAAAAATCGTGGACGAAAAAAACGATAACACACACACATACATACATACATACATACATACATCCCCCACGCACTTCCAAAAAAATGGCACTTTTTGGCCTCTCGACGAGATTCCAGGTAATTTTTGGCAAAACCGTCACGTGCTAAAATTCAAACTCATTGAATACTTCAATTTGTGACCTTAATTGAGTCTATGGGTTCCGTAGTCTTTACCTGAGGACCCTTTGAAGTCGCGCTTGCCGCGAGAGCGATTCCAATACTTTCTCCCATGCTTCGCATTGGATAAAGTAAAAATCATAATTGAAAAATATTTTTCTCTGCGTTTCAGACATTTTAAAGCACAATGTGCAAATATATATTTTTATGCGGATTTAATACAGAAAAAAATGAAACATCACCAGAAGAAGCTGAAGTGAACATAGATTATCCGCTCTGTTTAAATATCAATTAATAAAAAAATCTAATGTTAAATTTGAAAAAAATAACGAGAAATATGATAAAGTTATTGATAAATTTTTCAAAAAAGGAGTGAAAAATATAATAAAATTTAAAAAAAAAAGGTCTTTTTTTGGACAGCGTTGCTTGCTTGAAAAGTCACCGCCCGCCACTGGTAAGTACGTATTGTATTAAAAAAAACTTAGCCAAGTTCTTTTAGCATACCGAGAGTTCTGTACCTAATATTTATAATTATAATCCACAGAAATTAACAGATTTTTAAGCCTAATTAAAGATAATTTAATTAATTTAGCTGTAATTTGGGGGGTCGGGTAGGCTAGGGGTTAGCATGTCAGCCTGCTAACCAAGTGGACCCGGGTTCGAATCCGACTCGAGGCATCCGGCTAAAGCCTGACCCCGAGGGGAGGTAGAGACACATTTAAAAAATAGAATAATTAGTATCGTAAATTGGCTTATGGCTAGAAAGGCCGAAAAGCCAAAAAATACTTTAATTTGGGTAATTTCTGCTAATTTCGGTTAATTTTATTCGACTTAATGTGCTCTTTACAAAGATATCCCAATTCATGATAACAAAATATTTTTTTATTTTCTACCACACGATTAAATTTTGACCCACCTCAATATAAAATATCCTATTAAAATATTAATACTAATTTGAAAGTTTATATTAGGAAAATAAGGACAAGTTTTTATGTGTGACTTTTTTATTTATCTACCAATGTTTCGTCGACTTTGCCGACTTCTTCAGTGCTTCTACAATTATAAGCATTCTTGATATGAATTTACAATAGTACAATTAGAATTCCAACTATTTGGTAGGTAAACTATTAATACATGTTTGTTTTGGAATTCTAATTGTACTATTGTAAATTCATATCAAGAATGTTCTTATAATTGTAGAAGCCCTGAAGAAGTCGTCAAAGCCGACGAAGCGTTGGTGGATAAATAAAAAAGTCACACATAAAAACTTGTCCTTATTTTCCTAATATAAACTTTCAAATTAATACAAATTATGGACGGAAATGGTAATAATAATTAATACGAATTTTTATTTCGGGGGAAAATGAATATCTACATATAAGGGTCTTAGGGGCCGTCCATAAATTACGTCACACACTAAGATTTGTGACAAAATATGACAAGGGGGCCCGGCGAGTTTAAAAATTGTGATGTTACAAAAGTCAAATTAAAATTTTTTAAAAATTATAAAGGGGGGGGGGGGGTTCTAAAAATGAAAATGTGACAGAATGTGACACAAGGGGAGGGGGTCTAAAAATCTTGAAATTCGTGTGACCTAATTTATGGGCGGCCCCTTATTTAATTTAGATTCAATGCTATAATAGACGAATGGAGTTCGCAGACGATAGAAAGCCATTGTAGCGACACTAATCGGATTCCGTTTGAACTTTTTTATAATAGCCTGGAATATAGTCAACCGTATTGCCAAGTTGATAGTGCTTGTTGCCTACCTTTCATTTCATTTTCAAACAATTTGTAATAAATCAATGTAATAAAACTAATTTACTATACATAACGTAATATTATTTTATTTCCTTCAGTTTATTAGTTTATTTTTAGATATTTAGTTTAAAAGACATTAAAATTTTTTAATTTTTCTTGCTATATTGTAATTATTATCTATTCATATCAATTGGCAACTCTAGGCTTTCTAGGGAGTAATGCGAATCAAACAACTTCCTCTAATACATTTCCTTAAATTAATATGAACGTGTGTATGAAATGGAGCTCTAAAATGTCAGAAAATAAGTAGCTTTAACTATATATGAATGTAAAATTGAATATTCATTTTAGTTCATGAGTTCCGAGGAAATTTTTCTCAGGATTCACATAAAAACAGCTGGAGGTATTTTTTTATGAAATTTCTAACATAAAATGTTTGCTATATAGAACATTTTGATATTTTTACCCCCAAAAAGCGATTTTGGAGGGAAGCACTAATGGAAATAACTCCTAAACTATTAACTCTACTGCAAATTCTGTTATACCTAAAGAAATTTGTAGAGAATGTAATTTCTGCGACAACTTTTGTTTAAAGAAATTCTCAAAAAAGCCTTTGGGCCAAACACATCCAAAATTTGTAGAAATGTTCTGTAGGCTCCCAGAAGACTATAAATACAAAACTAGTTACTAAATTGTAGGAGGGGGAAACTACCGCCCAAAATGTGATGTCAAAGAATGAATAGTTATGTTCGCAGAAGCAAGGAATAAAAATTAAACCAAACTCAAGCAAATTCTGAATATATGATCTGTTGGCACCCAGAAGGCTAGAAATGCAAAACGTAACCATCCAAAATGGCATGGGGGAGGGTCAAAAAATGAAAATTCCAACCTTTTATACCAAACTCAACCAAATTTATAATCTGTGGGCCTCTAGAGAGATAGAAATGAAGTGGAGAGTGACAGGAAGCGGGGGAGAAAGTCCCCTCCAAAAAATTTCATAGATCCGACAGCAATTAATTACGTGTAATTTAACTAATAATTCAAATTTTAATAAAATGAATCTCAAAAATAAAAGCTTCAACAGCTTCATTACTATAAATAAATAATTTCAAATAAAAATAAATATGTGTAGGAGTTATTATTTTTTTTAGTAGTAATTAATATTTTGCTTTCTTTAGTGTTTGTGTTTTGATTTGAGAAATTTCTGAAACTAAGATATGTTCATGCGTTCATGTATGTTGATTCGGATTTCTAAACCCATGTTAGAGGAAAAACGAAAGGTCGTAGAAAGTTCATTCAGGTCCCATAATATAATCTAATGTCGAACTGTAAGATTCCCATAATCCACGAGAATTCAAAAAAGTGAAAAAAAATTTTGTCGGTCCGAATTCACCATTCTTATCACTAGTCAAAAACGCAGAATCGTTCAGTTCGTTCTAGTGCCAAAAAAATTGTATTTTATTTGATCACACACGAAGATATATGGAGTAAGAGATTTTCAATTTTTTGAATTTAAGGTACCTGAAAAATTGGAAAAAAATCGAATTCGATTATTTCACTTTTTGATTAGGAAAATGTATTATCAAATTAAACACGCCCAGCAGGCTTTAGCTTGCAAACATAACGAGATAATTTTATTTGAAAAAATAAATTATTTATTTGATTAAAAACAAATTTCGTATGAATTGATTTTCTAAAATGAACATCCCACAATAAATATCTGTTAATCCTTATTTATTTGATTAAAAAATCTACCTAAAAAAAATAAATTCATTGTATATATCTAATTATTTAATGATAAAACTGTATTCGATAATTTGTTTCTTTTCCTTAAAAGCAAATGAAAAGAATCTACAGAAATTTTGAAAAATTAATTCCCTTATTTCATGGAAAATATTAAAAAAAAAATTAAGGATAAAAATTAAAAAAATAATAAATTCTCTGAAATTCAATTGGTATAGAATGTCCCACCCTGGTAAGAAAAGGAAAGAAAAGAAAAGAGCGCGAATTATAAGCTTGGGCGCTTTTATAATAATCCCGGAACATGACGAGACAAGTCCATATTCATTGGAGACATTGAAACAAGTTCAGACTCGAAATAAAGAATTTTCTATTAATCAAGTATAGTAAGAGTTTTATCAATAACGTCTACTTCTCCTTAACACGGGCTAACTATTTTAATACTAATAATAAAATTGCATGCAAAGTCTATTATAAAAAGTTGAAATATGTTCAAAAAATTGCAAAATAAAAACAGATGAAAAAGAATTATACTCTTTATCTATCGTTATAGGTTAAACACGTATGAAATAATTTTTTAGTAAAAAAGCTTTCAAAGCGTTTCAATGCAAATAATTAAATTATTCATACACACAGATATACCGGGTGAGTCTTTTATCTTGAGACAGTCTTATAACTCAAAAACAGTGCATTGTATGAAAAAAACTTTCAAATAAAAGTTTATTTATATGGAAGGGGAAACTAAACTAGGCTATTGTTTGTTTACCTACAACAAGCTTTCAAGGGTATTTCAAGGTCAAGTTCTGTTTTTTAAATAGAAACCTATATATTTGTTTACATTTTCTGAATCTACAAAAAAAAGTGAACAACTTTCATAGGAACTATTTTTTTATTCTACATCAAATAAAAAAATATTAAATCAATTAGATTTCAGAAAAAAAACCTTAATAAATATTTTTAACAATTATTCAACTTAATTATTAAATAATAATGATCAAATATTTAATTATTAAATCGAAAAGTCAAAACAATGAAATAGTGTATTTATCAAGTGTCATGAGTTATTAGTTGTGTCAAATTTTTAATCTGATAGAATTAAAGGAAGGGGTTGTAAATTAGGAGTGTCGTAAAATAAATATTTTAAACGTTCATATCTCGTCTTCGGAAAGTCGTAGAGCCTTGAAATTTGAAACTTAAGCTATCTAGAGGCTACAAGAAGTATAACAAGATTTTGGGTAAAATATAAAAAAAAAAAGTTGATGTTTACATACGTAAGAATTTACCCCTCTCTCAATCTTAAAAGGATTTCTTTTTTTTAATTACGGTCATCTGCACTGCAACCAGATGTATGAAGGGCGATTGACATCCTCCTCATCAGCACCCCCAATTTCTGTTAACACCTTCCCCATATCCCTTTCCGTCCCTTTCGCCAACCCCTTGGCCCCTTCGTTAAAATTATAGGGCGATAGGAAATGCGTCGTATATCTGAGAACTGATGATGATGTTTTCTCGTCCCACCCTTAAAAATGGAAGGGCTCAATAATTTAAAGATACGCCTTTCTCATTAAGAATTAGCCAATAGAAGGGCTTTTGGAGTTCGTCAGTCAGAGTTCGGGGTTGAAGCCCAGTAGAGATGAGAGATCAGTCAGTCAGAGGCCAGTGAGTTGAGTTGAGTTAAGTCAGTTGACTAGAGAGAAGTCAGTGAGTGAGTGCAGAGATGTACAACCCCCCTATACAAATAAAACCATGATATAAAAAGTAAATGCGTTTTTTTTCAACCCTTGCCTAGAGATAGCGAACTTTTTGATCCGCAGGACACACAAACCTCTAGCAACGGCGTGCGAGACAGAGAATCCACGACTTCGAGGGCTTCACGTTATCATTAGCGGACAATTATAATCCTTCGGGACTATAATACGGCCCGCTATAAATAAAAAAATAATTTTGTTTGCACCCAACACCACAGCTCGCGACATAATTTGATTCGCAGCGGGGGGATAACCTTCTTTGGCGCAACGCTGATTATGTATACAAAATTTGGTTGAGTTTGGTCAAATGGCCTAGATATTAATTTTTTGACCCTGCACCTCCCCCCATTTTGGGCGGTTAGTTTTTGCATTTTTAGACTTCTGGGGTCCCACTGATTATGTATACAAAATTTGGTTGAGTTTGGTCAAATGGCCTAGATTTTTAATTTTTAACCCCCCTCCACCCCCATTAATTTTGGGTTGATATGCACCAAAATCTAATCAGCTCTTAATCTCAATGGAGAAAAACTACGTGTGAAATTTGGTTTCTATATTCACACTAGTTTTTGAGCTAGCTCGTCCACAAAATTTGGTAACGCACAGACTAACTAACTAACTGACAACCAGACTAACAGACATTTTGACAAAACAATTATTATCCCAAAAAATATCATTTTTTGATGTTTACTTATTAGAGCTTTTTTGAAGACCGAAATGCCATGGTTTCGCTCAATTTTTTTAATCAAAATAGTTTAAGCTATTTTTGAGACATTTCAAAAAAAAAAGAAGGAAAAAAACCACTTTTTTCATGCACGATTACAATACTTGACCATATCCTGTATGGTAAAGTAAAAATATATACGACAATTAACAGGCTTAACAGCATTTACTACCTATATACTATTAGAAGTTTCCCTGTATACTATAGGTCATAGAGTCAGCCCCGTGGATGCTCTTATGGGCCCTGGGGCAAAATCAAACTAGAAGGCCTCTCAATGCTGGGACAAATACAAGTACTAAATTTTTCAATTTATATAATACTTTATTATTTAATAAATAAATCCGGAACTTTTTTTTGGCTTTTCATCCTTTCTAGCCATAAGCCAATTTACAATACTATTTATTTTTTCAAATTTATCTCTACCCCCGGGGTCAGATTTTAGCCGGATGCCTCGAGTAGGATTCGAACCCGGGTTTACTTGGTTACCCAGCTGGCGCTCTAACCCCTAGCCTATCTGACACCCCAAATCCGGAACTTAATATGCTTTGTTACTTAATTTTGTTATTTTATATTTTTATTTATAATTACATAATTAATGTAAAGATTTAAGCATTTTTTTTGAGTTTCTTTTTTGAAGAAAGATGGAATTTTTTCAAAAATTAACCCAGGTTATGTAAATAACCATTATAATATTAAGAAGTTAATTTAATTTTATTTAGGAACCAATCAAAGATTTTTATAATAATTGATAAGTAATAAATTTTAGTACTACAAAGATTTAGTTAATAGAGGCAGTGCGCCTGGTCCTATTCTGGCCTGGGGGTAACTGCCCCCCTGCCCCCTCTCGTCGGGCCTTCATATACGATGTCACAATAAAGTTCTTACTAGAAAACTATTTTACTTTTGGCTTGAATGTAGTTTTTTAGAAGTCTATTAAGGGATTTCTTTCTTTTACCCTTTCCAGGAAAGACAGAGATTTAACGTAATTTACATTTTTTTCTTTTTTTGTGAAATATGTATTTAATTTGTATAATAAGACTTTAATTTTTTTCTAATTACTTATCGTAATATTTGTTAAAAACTTTTCTATTAAATAAGTAATAAATCAATATAAAATAGTATATATCACTTAAGATATAAGTTGATGTTTTTAAGCATGTTAAATATTATGTAACATAAGAAAATTCATTAAACAAGATTAAGTTTACTTTTAGATTCTCGCTATCGAGGGGTTATCACGAAACTGTCAGATATTAAAACCGTTAAGGACGCAGTGATTCTGTTTCTTGGTAGATATGAAAAGGCTCTGATAACCAAGTTGTTTTGAATATGTTAACAACTATTGGATAAGAAACTCATTTTAAATATATTTGAATAATTTAAAATTAAGTAATTAATTTTTTGAAAAAAAGCAAGAAAAAGTAATTTTTTTTATATTTAACGGGCCTCAAAATAGAAGGAGACTATCAATTCGATATTACTTTACCATACAGGGTATGGTCAGGTATTATAATCGTGCATGAAAAAAGTGTTTTTTTCCTTCTTTTTTTCAAAATATTTCAAAAACGGCTGAAACTATTTTGATTAAAAAAATTGAGCAAAACCATGGCATTTCGGTCTACAAAAAAGCTCTAATAAGTGAATATCGAAAGAATTATATTTTTTGAGATAATAATTGTTTTGTTAAAATGTCTGTTAGTCTGTGCGTTGCCAAATTTTTGTGGAAGAGTAAGCTCAGAAACTGGTGTGAATATCGAAACCAAGTTTCACACCTAGTTTTGGTCCATTGAGATTGAGAGCTGATTAGATTTTGGTGCATATGGACCCAAAATTAAGGGGGGGTTAAAAATAAAAAATCTAGGCCATTTGAGCAAACTTAACCAAATTTTATATACATAATCAGTGGGAGCCCAGAAGTCTAAAAATACAAAAAATAACCACCTTAAATGGGGGAGGGGAGGGGGTGTATGGTCAAAAAATGAAAATCTAGGCTCTTGTACCAAATTCAACCAAATTTTGTATACATAATTAGTGGGCCCACAGTAATCTAAAAATGCAAAAACTAACCGCCCAAAATGGGGGAGGGGGTGTAGGATCAAAAAATGAAAATATAGGCTCTTGTATCAAACTCAACCAAATGTTGTATACATAATCAGTGGGCTCCAGGAGTCTAAAAATGCAAAAACTAACCCCTCTTCCCTACATGATTATAAATAATTTTATTAAATTTTAAATATAAGTGAGGGGCCAGGTTGTATGGTGGAGTCAGGTGGATGACCACATCAGAACACGTCAGCTTATTTTTTTAAATTTTGATGCAAAGCATATATTCGAATGTGGTTTTTCGTATAAAGAAGGAAGTGTTTTCTAGTTGGTCCCTTAAAAATCTTGACCTATAAAGTTTTACGGCTTTTACTATAGCATGTATACAAATTTAAGAAATAAATGTATCAAATAAATAAAAATTGTATGATAAATTATCGAAAAAATAATTTTTAAAGTATCCTTTACCGTTAAAGCTAAGCTGTATGTTTAAATTATATAGTGGAATGGATTTGGACTTTTAAACATGCACTGAGATAATTCATGAATGTAAAGACCGATATCTTTAATTTGAAAAAACATTTATCTTGAAAGATTTATTCTACCAAGTAAACTTCTAGGATTAAAAAAAATAATAATATTGAGATTATCACATTTTAAAATTATTTTAAATGGAATATTTTATTTATAACTAAAACATAGCCCCCGCATGAAATTTCGGGCCCGGGGCCCAAATCTGAAGTAGACCCCTTAGTATGGAATAAGTATGTGTTTTTTATAAAGTGGAAAAATTGATCAGAGTGGGTTTTATTTTTTTGTTATTTCGCCAATCGCTGTGGTGTTTTGTGCTGTTATTTTAATGAAAATAAGCTGACCTGTTCTGATGTGGCCATCCACCTGGCTTTGCCATACAACCTGGCCCCTCACTTATATTTAATATTTAATAAAACTATTTATAATGATGTAGGGGAGGGGGGTTAGTTTTTGCATATTTAGACGTCTGGGGTCCCACTGATTAGGTATACAAAATTTAGTTGAGTTTGGTACAAGGGCTTATATTTTTATTTTTTGACCCTACACCCCCCCCCCCATTTTGGGCGGTTTGTTTTTGCATTTTTAGACTTCTGGGTCCCACTGATTATGTATACAAAATTTGGTTGAGTTTGGTATTTTCATTTTTTGACCCTACACCCCCCCCCCACTTTGGGCCGTTAGTTTTTGCATTTTTAGACGCCTGGGGTCCCACTGATTATGTATATCAAATTTGGTTTAGTTTACTCAAATGCCTAGATTTTTAATTAACCCCCCTCCACCCCTTAATTTTGGGTCGATATGCACCAAAATCTAATAAGCTCTTAATCTCAATGGACCAAAACTACATGTGAAATTTGGTTTCGATATTCACACTAGTTTTTGAGCTAGTTCGTCAACAAAAATTTGGTAACGCACAGACTGACTAACTAACAGACATTTTGACATATGAGTTTATATAATATCATGATTCTGGAAATGTACAGCACAGAAATGTACAGAAATTCTAATGCACACTGACGATAAGATGGTCTTAGTGTGATCACAGCAGTCGCACGACACAACACCGTTGGTATAGGCCAGTGTAATAAATCGCTCAAACACACATCCAGTGTGACCGAGGCCTAAAACAATATGCCACCCATGATTTCAAAGAAAAAAAAGCTAGCTAGCTAGCTCTGTGTTGATTCTCAAAGATATATCGTTATAAGAAAAAAAAACGGAAATTGTTGTCCAAAAAATGGTTGCAGAAGAGGAACCAGACAGGCCATCGCAATACTTCCACATTATATTCTAACAATATAAATATGAAAGTAAAAAGTTTTCCCATGTTAACTTGTTGAAAGAGCTTGACTTGAGCAATTATCGTAATTATTTGCGAATGGACAAGGCGTGTTTTACTGAATTATTTACCATGATAAAACCTCATTTCGAAAGGCAAAATGTTCATTTTAGTCGATTTGGTCCGCTACATTTTGCCGAAACAGACAAAAAAGAGTAGTGGAAGATACAGACCTACCTCAACCCTCCGAACACCCGAAAGGTCTGTGTCGTCAATTTTTGTCCGTGGACAGCCCTACACATCTGCAAACTCAGCCCCGAACAATTTTTTAAAATCACCATTACTTTTTGTATGCTATATTGGATTGAATTTACTATTTTATTCATTATTTTATTTGATATAATTTTTGCAGTATACAACCCAGGGGTTGACCGTGAATTTATTGGGCCCTGGGCTAATGTAGTGACATGGGAGCCTACCTAACTAATCAAACTAATTGCCATTTTGTCAAAAAACTGTTTTCTATAATGATGTACATGGTATAGGAAAAAATTAGGACAATAAAATATTTTATTTATTTAATATGACTTAGATACACAAACAGCAGCTGTAAGACATTAATTGAAAATAAATTAACAGGTTATGTGGAGTCATAAGTTTTTTCAATTTTAGATCATTTTTTTTTTTTAATTTGAAATAGTGTCCATTGTCTTCAATGGGGGCTGTGGGTCCTTTATATCCACGGGGTCCTGGGCTGCAGCCCATATATAGAACCGCCATGATAAAACCCCTACACATCAGTGAACTCACCCCCCAGACAACGACCGAACTGTCTTGTCCAAGGTTTGGTCCGGAAGTGTGTAGGAGTTTTATACTGCGAAAATTATATCAAATAAAATAACAAATTCTATATATAGCATACAAAAAATAATGGCTATTTTAAAAAATTCAATAGCTGGTTAAAAGTTTTGTCAGTCGATCTCTGAAGGTAAAATAAAAGCTAAAAAACTTATTTTCCCATTGAGAAATATTGTCATCTGCGCATTTCTCGGTGGTTTCACAAAACCATCGAGAGATGGGACAGTTATAACTTGAGCACAATCACAGTGATTCTTTTCCACGTCCCAAGACTCAAATGGTCTGGAGTGAATATATTATGTTTATAATTGACTATAAATTATAATTTTTATAATTTCATTCTGGATCAAAAATATTTTTTACCTCACTCTCACCATGCGCAGTACCTGGTCCACCTGCTACAGCCAGCCACACTGGCCATTCCCTATACACCTATCATAGACGGTACTATTACGCATTATTGCTAGATGAATCAAATCCGTAGTCAAAATGTGTCACCAGCTCTTGGACTATTTGGAACAGTTATAATAAGTAGGTACAAATGACTCTCACTCAGACTTGAATCACAAGTCGAACTAGGAAGTTCTTAAAATCAGACACTATTTTTTTTTATTTTTATTTTGTTTACCAATATTCTATTTATTTACTTTTCCCAAGTGCTCTTCACTCTGTCTGTGCCGATGAAGAAGATCTCACAGCTCGCAGCCGCACAGCACCCAGGAAGAAAGATATCGATGACGTTAAAATGAATATTTTTTAAAAGTTTCCCTTTTATTTTTAAAATGAAAAAGATTATTTGTTGTTAATTTTAGACAATTTGAACAATTTTAAAGTAGATCGAAAATAGAAAATTATTTAAATTTTTGATTTAGATGTTTTAAATTCACTAGAAATTATTTTTTGCCTCTTTATAAAAATGTCTGAAACGGGTAAAATCTTTTTTTGCCTGACTGTCCGTATGTCTAGATTTCAATACCCTTGATAATTCATTAACTAGTCTTAAAAAGTTCGTTCTTGTGCCAAAATGTTTCTATTTTCAATGTGAAGAACTGAAGAAATTTTGAGTTCCCTCGTTAACATACTCTGGTTCAAATACAGAAAATAATTTATTTTTTTGAATAATTTTATGGCTGTGATGGACTACTGGTCACAGGTACATAACTAAATTATATATGGTTTAGTATTTAAAACTTTAAAAATTGGAAGAAAAATATGCAAATGCTATGTGCAAATTTTAGTGAGTTTAGTGTTGACATTTTTTTCTTTAATAGGGTAAGGGTCGTCCATAAATTAAGTCACACAGTAAGGGGGGATGGGGAATTTCAGATTCGTGACAAAATGTGACATGGGGTCCCGGGGATCTTAAGAATTGTGAATATTGTGATATCACAAATTCAAATTAAAAAATTTCAAATATATTTTTTAGATTTCAGGTTATTATTATTTCAACCAGAAAATATTGGTAAAATAAATAAATAAAGTAAAATTTAAAATATATTAAGTCCCTTTAGTTGAGCTTATAAAAAATTCTACAATTTATTATTAAATTATAGGATATAAAAGTGATAAAGTGACGTCACAATACAGGGGGGGGCTCAATGAAAATGTGACAGATGAGAAAAAAAATACGTTTTTAAATTATATTTCTCTATGTTTCAGACATTTCAAAACATGAAGAAACGAAAATATGAGAATATTTTTGTCAGCTCTATAGCTAGAAAATTTCAATTTCAAACACCTGTCCAGTTTACATGTATCTTCCTACTTGAGTACTAAATTTCAGATCATTAGCTACAAGCATTAGCATAGCTATAAGTACCTAGATAATTTTTTTCTGCATTTTTAAACCGATTGTTGTGAAGCTAGAAATCACCAAATTAATCTATTTTGGGGGGTCGGGTTGGCCGAGAGGATGGCGTACAAGCCTGCTAATTAAATGGACGCGTGTTCGAAATCGACTCGCGACCACCGGCTAAAATCTGATGTCTATAGATAGAAGACAAAATTAAAAAAAAAAAAAAAAAAATAGTATCGTAAATTGGCTGATGGCTAGAAAGGCTGAAAGCCCCCCCTCCCCCCCCCCCCCCAAAAAAAAATCCATTCTTGTTTAAGAAATAGTTGTGCACTAGAACAAACTTTCTATAAATAAAATAAAATGTCGGAATTCAGACCATCAGGGAGAAGGACAAATCAGGTCTGAAAATGATTCTTTTCTATGAATATAAGCGATAAAAAAAAATAATAATAAATCCAATACTCCGGCCGACCAGCGATCCTCGATTGGATAATCAAAAATTCCTGACAGAAATTTATATTCTTCCGTTTATGACTCTAGTAGATTGAATGGGCTTGTGTAAAGACGATTGCGGTTGCCTCTGCTTCATAGCCTAGTAATAGCTGGATGTTTATCTTGGAGTAGGGGCGGGCACTCCATTGAAGATTTCTATTTCCAATTCAACTTTTTTAGATTTGTGACGAGAGGGGTAGCTTGTGGAGGGAGGGAGGGGGGTCTTTGTCACGTGTGGCCCTTGTACTTGACGCGAGTGCCTAAAGTCCTAATGTAGTTCTTATCACGGCTCAGTCTTTCCCCGGCTAGATCCCGGCCTGCAACCGCATATACATCGAATCCTAGGCCTCGTGTAGGAGGACTGTGCTCGTCAGTGTCACTGGACTTTGATTGATTGGCTTTCGATAAGAGGGAAAACGAGAACCACGTGGCCGACATGCCTCCTCAAACAGGTATTCCCGCTGAGTCCATAAGCCAATCGAAAGACATCACTCGGAAGGAAACCACCTCTCTTGCGCGATCAATAGTCCAATACTCGGTCGTTCAAGGAAATTTTATTTCCCTTTATCTATTACTTTCACTTATATAGATAGAATAAATATATTATTAGAATGGGGTATACAAAAATCGAGTTTATAAAATTTTCTAATTTGGCTCCGTACATATTTTTTTAATTTTAAGGAGGTTCTTTCGCGACAATCCATCCAAAAAGTTTTAGCCTCGTAACCAGTCTATAAATATGAACGGAACTAAATTTTTAGGTTATGTTTTTTAACGTGACTGTACCACTCACACTACGAAATCTCTATATGGATACACACATACTTGCCGGATCGTTTCCAAGCCATTGATCTTATATCCCCTCCAGTAAAAATAATCGCTTGCTTTATTTTTTGTTTTTTGTCATTCATATCTCTCTTTGTGATCTCCAGAGGCAAACAAGCGCTCCAAAATTCATTGGTCTAACTATCTGTGATCATGAAAACACAAAAACGGCAAATCCTATGATAGATATGAAATAAATCACGGGGTGGTTTTGGATCAAATTAGCCATCCTATATTTTTGGTGTTTTTATCCTGATTACAATTTTTATAAAAAGGGTATATTTTTTTTTTTTGAAAATATTTTGACACCAAAAGGCATTTTCATCTCATAAAGTGCATTTTCACTTTCATTATATCTATATTTTTATTTGTGTCTTTTAAAAACAAAATACAATGTGATGTGGCCATCTCATTTCATTACCATATAAACCTGCCTCCTCAAATATTAAAATTAAATAAAAAAAAATCAAATCATCACTATTTTTCTAATGATTTACCACGCTCCTATTATTATTTGTACAAAATCTGGTCCAAATCCGACAAAGGGTTCAAATTTTTATTTTGTATCAAAATCTAATCAGCTTTTAATCTCAATATAAATATCTAATTATAGCATTTGGTTTTGATAGCTTCATTGGTTTTTGACCTAGAGGGTACACACAATTTGATAACACATGCACTAAACCACTAACAGATTATTTGACAAAATAATTATTATCTCTTAAAATATATACACTTTTTTATGTTCACTATTAAAGGTTTTATTGTAGATCGAAACACCGCAAATTCACTTAATTATTTTTATCAAAATATTTTTCCACTTTTTTAGATATTTTGAAAATAGTAAGCAAAAAAACACTTCACGAACGATTACAATACTTCACCATATCCTATAAGATAAATTAAAATTAAAAATAAATAAATATATTACGAGGTAGGTACACATGGCAGTAAGGCTGTCGTAGTATTGAATTCCCATTATATTATAGATATTAAAAAATTAAAAATGCCTGAATCGTGTGAAGAAAAAATATTTTCAACCATGATTTGTTTTCTGTTTGTGAGTCTGTAGGTTTGTCTGTATTCCGATACCCACTATAACGCAAGAACAGGAAGTCTTAGAAATTTTGTTCTTATACCAAAATATTCTTCTATTTTCAATGTGGATAAATGATTAGATTTGTTTTTGGAGGAGTTTAAAAAACAAAAATTCTAAGCCCTTGGACCAGTCTTATCGTTTATTTTAATGCCCTCTAATAAATAGTCCATTACAAATATTTTTATATATTAAAATAAAATGAGGAATTTAACTAACTAAATGGTTTATTAATTCATAAATAAATTTTGAAAATTTTATTAGGAAAAGCGAACCGAGTCTTGAAAATGTTTTCACATTTTTCCTACATTTCACTATGAATTTAATTTACTTTTATTTATTTTATTTCAATCCAAGCTTGCTATTAATGCTGATTAACTTAAAGCCAAACAGTAAGCACTAAACATAATTATTTGTTCTATCTTATCACAATCTCTTGTCTGGTTAAATTCGTTGTTACATAAAGAATTGTGACATTTAATCAAATAACCAATTTTTAAACTTCTTAATTTAGAGTTTTTTCTATCGTCGCAAGACTTTATATTTTCAATTAGGAATTGTTTTTTCTTTGTCAATCGATAAAAGACTCATTTGTCAATGGCAAAGCACCTTACATTTGATATTTATTCACTTGAAATATTATCTCGTTAACGTGACTCCTGGTACACAAGGAAATTAATGTAATTAGCAAGATAACTATTTAATTATGGGTTGATTTTATTTATCTAGATGGGCGATGAATTCCCAATAAGTTGATCATTTGTAGTTATCGTTGAAACATTTTTTTTCCTTGGAACCTTTATCTATTCTTTTCTATTCTTTAGATTTTAAAATAAATCTTATTTTGTGTGTGTATTAAAAATTATTAAGTAATTGAAATTTTGTGGATATTAATCGGATTTAGTTACAGATTAGTAGTAAATTTGAGGAGGTGGCGTTCAAAAAGGGTTTAGTCACAAATAATCACATGATGATATTTTTGTATCATTTTAAATTTTTTTTTCCAATGTTATTTATAGTTAAATATAAGTAACCAAACAAAACGACAAAACATAATAACAATTTTTCGGTTTTAGTGAAAATTTACCTTGGTGTGAGTAATCCTCATTTATATCTTATCACACACGGTTTTCGAACGCTCAGCACCCCTTGGCTGTCAAATTGGATAAAATTCGAACAAACGCTTTCGCCAACTCTTTTATGCCTATGACCTCCAGAGACTGGAACTCGCTCCCAGCCACCATCTTCCCCGCGACTTATAACCCAGCTGTTTAAGACCCGCATCCACAGATACCTTCGACCCCTACCCAGCCCATAAAATCTCTTCTTCTTCTTCTTCTTTTCACGATGGAGGGGCCAACCCAGGCCTTTAAAGGATGCACCTTTTTCGTGTAACTCCTTCTCTCATCAAATTCATTAAAAAAATTCAGACTAAAACTTCTTTTCACGATGGAGGGGCCAACCCAGGCCTTTAGGGTATTCACCTTTTTGGTGTAACTCCTTCTCTCATCAATTTCATTAAAAAAAAAACTCGGACTAAAACTTCTTTTCACGATGGAGGGGCCAACCCAGGCCTACACGGGATACACCTTTTTGGTATAACTCCTTTTCTCATCAATTTAATTTAAAAAAAAACTCCGACTAAAACTTCTTTTTACGATGGAGGGCCCAACCCAGGCCTTTAGGGTATTCACTTTTTTGGTGTAACTCCTTCTCTCAACAATTTCATTAAAAAAAACTCAGACTATAAGAAATTCCCAGTTAAATAGACTAAATGTTGAAAGACCCCGATCCTATAAAGTTAAGCAACATACGATGCCAGTAGACAAGAAGTTTTAAAATGAGTTATCGTCTGTGAACAGTTAAGGTTAGTTTACTACTCTGGTCCAAATTCCAGGAGTTATGATTATTCCACTAAAATTGATTAGCTAGGATTAAAGAGAGAGGATTCTAGAAGTTATATCTCCACTAGAAACGTAACAGTATTGCACTGAAATACCTTTCAAGGGTATTATTGTGCAATGCTAATAAGAACAGTAGTTGGATAAAAAATTATCATGATGAGATCCAATGAATGAACTCTGGAAAAACTTTTCAATTTAATATGATCCTCGAATTTAAAAATGTTATTTTCCTATTAAATTAAAATATGTACTCGTCAATAATTACTAATTTGATTAATTTTTAAAATTTATATATATATATATATCTTTGAATAACCTACATAATTACATAATTTGTATTTATTTTAAGTTTATTATCATAAATTATCATATTATCTAATAATTTATTGTAATGATTATTCAAGAACCAATAAGTCCCTTCTTACGTTTCATTTTTATCGTTATTATTATTACCAATTGAGGATAATTAAATTCTTTTCCAAAAAATTTTCTGTCTGTAATCATTTGCTTATTTATTTGCCAATCCGATAAATAAACTTTATGATACTTTCTCAAAAGTAATTTCATGAGCAGAAAATTATGGTATTAGTATGAAGTATATGAAGATTGATTATATTTACTATATAAAATAAAATTTATTTTATTTTTCCTTTTTGACAAAGTATATTACTATAAATAAAATTCAAAATTTTATATTTAATTATAAAAATGGTATTTATTTATTTATTTATTTAAAGACCTCGGCTTATAGCCATTTGGCTGGTGGGGAAATTATATATTTATATGAAATTTACATTAATTTACTGTATTTTAGAGATTCAAATAATAAACTTTTTTCTTTTCTCTGCAGCTTCTTAATGCTTTTGCACTTTAGTAGCTTTAAGATAGTTAAATAATAATTATATTTTAATAAAAAAGAGAAATACCGATAGTAGTATTATAGATAAAAGGCAATAAACCATATATTTTGATTAAAATATAAACAATCCTTCTGACATATTAAAAATAATTCAAAACACTTCGGATTAGTAGTTGACCTTCTCTCTTGGTTTTCTATAAGAATTACTTTTTACTTGAAATAAAATAAATAAGATGCAATTTAAAATTTAGAAAAGTTAGCAAAATGAAGTTGCATCATTAGAAATATAGGAACAAACTAAGAATTTAATTTATTTTAGTATATAATAAATTGCAAATGACTTTTCTAGGTATAAGTCTGTAAATTAATTAAAAAGTCAACTTTTTCTCAATAAATCTTTTCTTTAATTAAAGTAAACTTTATCATATCAATTTAATTTACAGTAAATAACTTATAAAAAATACTATAGTAAATTTAAAAAAATATAATATTCTCGTAAAATATGTAACATAATAAATATACCCCTTAAATAAATTGAAATTCGAACAAAATTAGACGATTACAAAAATCAAAATTTTAAAATTTTATTTCTTTTTCATTGAATTTTTGAATGTACCCCAAAATATGGATTAATAAAAGAAAAATTATTTTAATATTAATAGAAAATTATTTTAAGAAATCACGGTGTAATTGATCAATTCTTCTGATATAAATATTGAATATTGTTAGATTTTAAAATACTTTATTGTTTTAAGGTTTTATAATTACTATAGGTACTTTAGGCACATATCCAGAGGAACTGCAGTCTCTCTCTCTATCCTCGAAATATTTTACTATCCTAAATATTTTTGATTCAATAATTTTTAATAAATCTAAAAAAAGAGATATATTTTTTATTTTAAAAATAAAAACTTCTATTCTTTCAAAAATTATTTCAAAACTTAAGTGAAGTATAATTTTTTAACCACAAGGGTTAGGTATTTCTCACACAATTGACATAAATTTTAAAATATCGATAAATTACTTTTATTTATCTATATATTCATTAGGGGCCATCCATAAATTATGTCAGACGAATTTTATGATTTTTGACCCCCCCCCCCGTCCTTGTCACAGGGGGTCATATTTGTGTGACCCCCTGGTGTGACTTCACATAATTTGCAATTTTAAATTTAGAAATTATTAAATTAAAACAGCACTTCCAAAATTATTTATACATTTCTATTTAAAACACAACAAAAAATTTCAAAAATTTATAGTATTTTCATTAACACTAATATATAAGGTCAATTTCAAAATTTCAGGAGGATCTTTAAATTTTCAAATTATTTTCAGTTATTTCAAATATTTCTATAAAAAAGATTTTTTTTGTTTTGAAAAGTATGTATATTGGTTCTCGAAATGAAATAAAATTGTTGCATAGTTTCAAGGGGCAATTAAAATGAATGATTTTCCGAAAAGAGTGCCGGTAGAAGTTTTCAACTCCTTGGCTGGTAGATACATCTTCCAGTTCCAGTGTGTCAAAGCAAGTTTAGACGAGTTTTAGTCGAATAAAAATTGTTCTCGCAGAGGAACTATTATTACAAAAACTATTATTATAAAAAGAGAATCTTTGGACTAATCCATTTGTGTAAGAATTCTCAATATATAAGATCGAAAATAATTAACTAAGAATGCAAAAGACAATACCTAAGTTATAGCTTGCTACAATTAATTTCTGACTCATATTCTCACTCACACAAAACCGATCCTAAAATATATTAAAAAAAATCTAATGTTAAATTTGAAAAATAACGAAAATGATGCTGTTTTCGATGCAATTTGATTAAAAAAAGCAAAAATTAAAATAAAATTTCAAAAAATGACAGTAGTTTATTGGACAGCCCCCTTAACGTGTGACGTAATTTGTGGATGGCCCCTTATAGATACTATTGTATTCTTTCACATATACGAGTAGATATAAATTTATATCAATTTGGAAGATGGGGCAGCTCTCTTCACACATAAAAAAATTGGATTAGATGGATTAGAATAATTGCATAATTACTTATATTCGATTATTTGAAAGAAAAATTTATTGTGATTTTATTAACATATACTAAAAGGGATAATCTTATAATCTATCTATATATAATTCTTTTAAATGATTACCAATTTTGAAATTTGATAATTATAATATACCTATTTATATTTAATTTATACATACATTACTATTTACATACTATGTTTTTGAATATAAATGTTGAATTATTCACTTTCGTTTGACTAAGAAAGCAAACGTGCTTAAAAATTATATCATGAATCTAAATTTATTTTTAAATTTGAACTTTTAACTCAGGTGTTTGTCGTTGGTTTTATCTTAACGTGAGAGAATTTAAATTTTTTTTAATTCTGATATACTCGGAAATGAGGGGAGATGATTGTTTATAATGGTAAACATAAAATCTAAGATAATCTTGACGCTTGAGTCCAAATATTATACCTATATTAGAAAGTAGAAAAAATTTTGTTAGGGCGCAGGTTCAGTGACAACGTGGTTATTGACCCCAGCTGATAGAAGGTGCTCTTCCCTCTTTCTTTGAATGGGCTCCATAGCTTAAGAAATCTCTATTCGAGAGGTGAACCGCGATTGGAATTACGTGTACACCATCTTTGAAATTATTTGGAATTACTTTAGAATTCATTAGATAATCTATTGTCTTCTACTTGGAAATGAAAGTGGAAGTGGAAGTAGGTGTACACGATTTTAGGTCGCGGTTCACCCCTCGTCTCTATTCTTCAATAGATACCTAGGTAATAATAATTTTCTTAACATTTTATTTTTAAATCTCTAAAAATCAATTAAAAGAGAGACATAAATTATAATATGATTATTGTTTTATTCAATCACAATTTTAATTTAATCGAAAGTAAATAAAATATTTCAAGGTGAAATTCTTTCAAAGCATATATATCTGTTTAGAACGTTAATTTAAATATCATATATTTGATAATTACGCCGTTAGGATATTTCAACATTCTATCAAAGTATTGATCATATTATAAAATGATGAAAGATAAACCTTTTGAGAAAGTATGGCCCAGCAGGAGAATGAAAGAACCTGCAGAAGCTTCCTTTGGAGAATTCATTAAACCGTTTATTATTCAAGAATCCTCAAAATACATTCTTTTTACGTCCATAATAACTTAACCAAAACGAGGGTCAAGTTGTTCAAGCAGGAATTTTTTCCAGTTTACGGAAGCTTTAATTCAAGGATAAAATTCTCTCACAAGTAAGAGTAGAAAATATTTATTATATCTGAACCTGAATTGAATAGTGATTATGTAGTTTTCTTGACACATATTAACTAAATGTATTCTTAAATTTAAGAAGTGTGAATGTGATTTTTATATCTTTTTCAAAATTTTCTTTTAAAATAAATTAATAAACATATAATTAATCGAAAATGGGAGCATTATAATAAGGCGAATTGGAATGTTTTTAATCCAGAGCGAAGGAAAGATCAATGAGATCCTCTCTTTATCCTTTTTTTCACTAAGAATTATTTATCATATAACTAAAATAAAATGATTTGGAAAATTAAAATGAGGCAAGGTGAGGGGAAAAATAAATTAATGATATTTTGAATTTGTTAAAAAAAGACTCATTTCAATGCATTCTTGTAACCCACCATTCAATCAATTTCGTGATTCAGAGAAGGCTAATGGACTCAAAATAAGTAATCATTATTAATTATTCATCCAGTAATCAATGCATATTTATAAGATATATTTTTTTAATACCAGGAGTCCTATATAGATATTATAGACCAACTATAAATAAAAATAATAAATAAATATAATCATATATACCATATATATATATACTCCGTTCTTACTAGTTAAAACGCTTTTCGCTGAATAACTTTGTGGCAACTAGAATCTACTGATGTTAATTGAGTTTTGTCCAAAGGTCTAGAATCTTCATTTCTAACCTTCCGTATCACTTTTTAAACGAAAATATCAAAAAGTACATCCTCATTAGATGCAAAGTTATAGAGGGTGTAATTTTTGACATTTACGTTTAAAAAATTTTGAAAATAAACACCCAAAATGAGGCGGAAGGTCAAAAATGAATATTCTAGACCTTTGGACCAACATCGGTAAATTCTAGTTGCCGCAAAGGTATTCAGAGAAATGCGTTTTAACTAGTAAGAACCACTTTTTAACTAAAAAACGGGTTTTTAATGCAATATATATCTATATATAAAATTTATTTGTTTGAGACTATAGTTTCTAAGGTTTAACATTCATCATCTGTCTTTTCATATTAGAAATATATCATGTTATTTCTTATGGATTGAAATGCCCCCCGATCGGAGGTAGATAAATTCGTTTTGTTGAAATAGTAAGCTGGACAGACGAATGTTTATTTTCCTCAAGCAGAGGGCAACCTACTCGATGTCGGCCTTATGAATCATCAAGTCTGTTACTTTCAGGAAACTAAATCTTTTCAATTTAATTTCCTATTTACTTATTAGGCGGAATCTCAACCAAGTGTGAAGATAAGGAATCTTCTTCTGTAACTTCCTAGGGCCGACGATTAGTCCTTATCTATCTGAATATTTGGTTATTATTTGGTTATTATTAGTTGCGATAGTTTCTTACAAAAATAAATTTATACTATATTCTTCGTAATCAAAATTTTCATATTAATTTTTGTAAAAATAAAAATAACAATGTAAAAACCGATCAACGGTGGGACAAAAGCATTATTTGTCACTCCATGGATCATTCAAGAGGAGGGGCTGTACCCATAGGCTTATTATTATTTTGGCATGTTCATTAGAGATCTCGCTTAGAATATATGTATTCCATTCTAGTAAATTAATGAAATAAGAGACATAACTCTGGTCGCAGTTTTTTTATAGTGTTCAAAATATTATTTTTAATTCTTTTGTTCAATTTACTCTAATTTATACGAGGGATGAACCGGGATTGGAATTAGGTGTACACGACTTTGGAATTATTTTAGTATTTAAATTAGTGGAATTTTGTGGAAATGAAAGTGGAATTAGGTATACACAATATATTAGGTCGCGGTTCATCGCTCGAATTTATATATAGAAAATTTCATGAATAAAATATTATTTCAAAAATCATTCTCTATTGGAAATCCACCCACCGTTGGTGATCACCTTTTTATTAGATGAGCTTCTTAGTTTCTACATAATTTCAAGATTTTCGTTTGTCCGACCGACTGACTGACACGACTGTTCTTTATAATTTACCAATGAACGTCTCAGAATATTTTTATTAAATATCAAAAATTTTATGTTAAAAATAAATTATAGTTTTAAATAAAAAATACTAGCCTATTAAAATGTATTGTTTTTATCATTTATAACATTTTATGTAATATTCATGCCTTAGTTCTGAATTTTTCTCAAGGCACCCAAAACTTCGTCTCAAGAGATAACTTCTTCTGATTTGATTTCTGAACAATAAAAGAGGCTCTAATGTTTAACAGGGGACAATGTTTATATTTTCGTGCCATCAACCTGATGAAAAATGACATTTTATTTCTTAAATATTTTTCAAGCTATCCAAATTCGAATGGAGAAAAAATAATTCCTCGCATTTCCAGTACTTTTGCTTAGTGAATTTCAAATATATTTCGATTTTGACTTTAAATGAAAATATATGAATATAGAAAACAATGTCACTCTTTCAAGGATTGTAGGAAAATTATAATTATATAAATATAATAGAAGCAAATGTACCTATAATTTTTTAAAGGGTCATGGGTATAATAATCCATGACTATTCATTATCTATTGACATGTACCTAAGAACGTGCAAAGATCGAAAAGACAAGTCCTAACAAGTTTTAGTTCAGGAGACAAATTATCAATTAATTGTGATTGTTCTAGACAACCCCGATTCCTTGTCTCCATGTACTAGAATGATATAACTATAGACTTGGTTAGTGTTGTAATATATAAATTACTGAAATAATAAATATTTTAGAAAATGAAAATATGGGAAGAAGAATTTTTAAATATTTGAAACTTCATTATTTTTTTTTTATCTTATATCAATATTTTATTCTTGAAAAAAGCTTCACTTATTGTTCAAATGTACATTCCTATTTCGAAAAAGCGAATAAATATATCTCTACATATAAATCTCAATCAAGTTTATGATTTTATTTTGGGCCACACTCATTGCAACGGGCCAAGGGTTGGACAGCCTTGTTTTAATATATTTTGAATTCTTCTTCTAGAAATTTAGATTTCGTATGCACCTGAAAATATTGTCTTTTATAGGATAGCAAGCTAAGCTTATTGAAAATGACTTATATAATTTTAAATATTTCAGTAGACACATAAGTAATTATTTAAATAATTAATGCTTATTCAAAATTAGAATATAATGAGTTTAGTTTAATATATTCAAAAGAAACAAGGTTCGAATTGAATATTCGATTAAGTAACACTCGCCTTCACCTCTGACCAAAACTAAACTAACATTAAAGATAACAGAAACAGAAACGAAAAAAGGAATCATTTCCCAAAATAAAATTCTAATTTTCGAAAGATAGAGAAAATATTTCAAAAAAATTCACATACCTTCATTTTTTTGGCGAAAAAACAAATAGTATGTATTTATTGATATTTAAATAGGAAGGTATATAGTAATATATGTATACATTTTATTTGCTTTTTCCCTTTGAACTATGGACAGTGGACAGTTTCAAACGGAAATCATCAACCTCACATCTAAACTGAAATAATTTGGAGTGTTTAAAGCACACATGACATCCACTTACCCCCACATTAATAACAATCAACAGTAATAATAAAATGACCAAAAGAAAAAAGAAAAATAGTCGATTAAATAATATAACATTTTATGTTTCACAAATTAAGGTAGTTCTTTCAAAATGTAAAAATTCAAGAAGTCTTCGAAACTTGGAATATATATATATAATATATAAGCATAATAAACACACTGTTAAAATTTGAAGAAGATTTACCACACAAAACATGAAATAATTGGTATTAAAAATGAAATTTTTTACATATGGTAGATTGGGAAAGGGTGGGAAAATGATCATTATTTTTTTTCTTCATATTTCACCATCTTGATGAAAAACTAATATTTGTTAGAATAATATATTCAGAGTAACTTAAAAAAAAAATTGAAATTATTTACCACGTACTTTTGATAAATAAGCTGACGTGTTCTGATGTGGCCATCCACTTGACTTTACCATACAACCCGGTCCCTCACTTATATTTAATATTTAATAAAATTATTTATAATCATGTATGGGAGGGGGGTAAGTTTTCCATTTTTAGATTACTATGGGCCCACTGATTATGTATACAAAATTTGATTGAGTTTGGTAGAAAGGCCTAGATTTTTATTTTTTGACCCTACACCCTCCCCCCCTCCCATTTTGCGCGGTTGGTTTTTGCATTTTAGACTTTTGGGGTCCCACTGATTATGTATACAAATTTTGGTTGAGTTTGATAAATGGCCAAGATTTTCATTTTTTGACCCTACACCCCCCTCCCCCTCCCCATTTTGGGCGGTTAGCTTTTGCATTTTTAGACTTCTGGGGTCCCACTGATTATGTATACAAAATTTGGTTGAGTTTGCTCAAATGGCCTAGATTTTTTATTTTTAACCCCCCTTAATTTTGGTCGATATGCACCAAAATCTAATCAGCTCTTAATCTCAATGGACCAAAACTACGTGTGAAATTTGGTTTCGATATTCCCACTAGTTTTTGAGCAGGCTCGTCCACAAAAATTTGGTAACGCACAGACAGACAACCAGGCAACCAGACAGACTAACAGACACTTTGACAAAACAATTATTATCTCGAAAAATATAATTTTTTCGATGTTCACTTATTATGGTTTTTTGTAGACCGAAATGCCATGGTTTCGCTTAATTTTTTTAATCAAAATAGTTTCAGCCGTTTTTGAGATATTTCGATAAAAAGAAGGAAAAAACACTTTTTTCATGCACGATTACAATACTTGACCATACCCTGTATGGAAAAGTAAAAATAAAATAAACAAACAAATTTGGGCGATTATTTTTAGTGGAGGGGATTAAATATCAATGGTCTGAAAACGATCCATTCGTAAATAGAATATAGTAGCATAAGAAAAACAGTCACTTTAAAAAAACATGACCTAAAATTTTAACACGGTTCATATTTATAGTGTGGTTACGAGGATAAAACTTTTTGTGTGGATTGTCGCGCAAGAACCTCCTTAAAAGAAATTTTTTAACATCCCAAAATATATAACGAGCTGATTCGTTAAATATATTTATTTCTATTTGTAAAACGCTATCTAATATCTTCATTAAGCAACTAGTATTAAATATA
The DNA here is from genome assembly GCA_024734495.1 of Forficula auricularia. NCBI lineage: Eukaryota > Metazoa > Arthropoda > Insecta > Dermaptera > Forficulidae > Forficula > Forficula auricularia. The sequence goes on from JALMQS010000058.1 coordinate 2,285,638, forward strand.
CTTCACCTTGAACCAGGACCATGCTCTCTAAAAATTATGAAAAATTATTTAATTTAAAAGTAAATTTATTTCTTTGCATTTTGTTCTTGACAGAGTTCAAAAAATGCAATGCACAGGATCCACTCCACTTGGCAAACATACTTATATAACTTAACACACAGACACTCAAATTTTATAAAGTTTATAATCTACAAAGTACATGTAACTCTGGTTAAGTAAAATTTTGGAGGTAGAAGGTTTCCCACCGAGAAGTTAGGGGAGTATGGATGAACTCCTAGGAGTAAGAGACATGACCTCCCAGATGCTCAGATTTTTTTTTAACAGAATATTTTTAATTTTTATTGACCCTTTATTTATATCCTGTAAAACTTCAATTTTTACCTTAACATTTCGGGGGAGGGGAGGGGGGGGGTGTTTTAACAAAATAATTTTAAAATTTATTTAATGAATAAATTAAGAGAATTCGAAAATCAGATAACTTTATTATTTTAATAAAGAATAAATGACTACCGAGGTGAACCGCGACCTAAAAATCGTGTACACCTACTTCCACTTCCACTTTCATTTCCAAGGAGAAGACAATATAATAGATGACAATAGATTATCTAATCCAAAGTAATTCCAAAGACGGTGTACAACTAATTCCAATCGTGGTTCACCCCTCGATGACTACCAAATGTATAATATATTAATGTTTAACGGGATAAATTAAAGATTGAATCTTGTTTAAATTATATTTTTATTTATTAGCATTTCGTTGTCTTTGTCTTAACCTCTTTTTTTTTATTTATGTAATAGATGATTGATGTTGTAATTGATTTGCTATTTAAATATCATCTATGTTATGTATTAATTTTAAAACGATTCCCATAAGTTCACTTATTTGATTTTTATTTTGAATAAGCATTCAAATATTAAATTAATAGAAGTATAAATTGTAAATATATAATATATAAAAATGTTTAAGAAAAATATAATAGAAACCAAAACAAGATTATGAACAATAGGGAATTTGAGTATGTGTGTGGCGAGCCGGTCCTCACAAGTCTGCTCCTCTTTTTCAATTCATTGGACTCTTAAGGGTGAAGAACGCCCTTAAAACTTTCCCTTCTTCCATGCGTTTTAATGAATAGATTTTCCCCAGGTAGTTTGTTTCTCCTTCAATCTTATGAAAGGTTGGAAACAAATCGCCAGTTCATTCAAAGTCGTTTGTCCAATGTCCACGTTTCTTGTTGGCTGAGATACATAAAAATTCGCGATAAAATTATAGCATGAATAAAAGCAGCGGTAAAGTTGATACGAATGGAGACAATCACTATGAAAAAATATCGCGTGAGTATCTGCTTACACTCATGATTTTATGAATTTTAACTATCAAAATATATTTATTATTATTATTTTGTTTGGAATACTTTTCATTTTACAAAAATTTCAAGCTTAATTTATTTTTAAATTGCAATTGAAATAATTTAAATTGTCAACGCACATCATCGATTTTGTTGGGTTCCGAGTAAATCAGGGCCAAAGGAGGAGAAACCAATAATGTGTAAGGGCAAGGGAATTTTAAATTGTACAGTGAAATAATTTATTTCCTCAAATTTCCGTAAATTTTTTCTTTTACGAATATTTATACAAGAATTTTGAATATTTAGAAGGCGAGCTGAGAGGGCGTCTTGGGATAGAATTTGGTGTCCAAAATTGATTAACAACCCCCTCCCCCCCCCAAATAAAATAATAATAATAATAATTTGGACCCGAAATTTTTTGAAAGGTAAAAAAAATGTTTCCAATTAATTTGGCGCTTATCCATTTCATTGACATGAATAAATAAACATGAATTTTTATTAAATTAAAGTGTAATGACCATGAAATTCTTTTTTTTTATCTACTATTATTGTTTGACACAAAATTTGGCATTTTAATTGAAAATCTTTAGAGAGAAATAAATAAGACGGACATTAGAAAAGTTTGAAATCTGTAAAAATAATCTCCCCCTATCTGTCTGTAAATTTGTCTGTATTAAAACACACACAATTAACGAAGAAGAAAACAATGGAAATAGTTCGTTTTGGTGCCAAAAATTGATTGTGATATAAAAAGCTATCGAAGGATTGTAGCAAAAAACTTAGTATTAAACGATTCACTCACAAAATAAGCTGAAATGTTCAGATGTGGCCATCCACTTGACTTTACCATACAACCTGGACCCTCACTTATATTTAATATTTAATAAAATTATTTATAATCATGTAGGGGAAGGGGTTTTTGCATTTTTAGATTACTGTGGGCCCACTGATTATGTATACAAGATTTGGTTGAGTTTGGTACAAAAGCCTAGATTTTCATTTTTTTACCATACCCCCCCCCCCATTTTTGCGGTTAGTTTTTGCATTTTTAGACTTCTGGGGGGTCCACTGATTATGTATACAAAATTTGGTTGAGTTTGGTACAAGGGCCTATATTTTTATTTTTTGACCCTACAACCTCCCTTATTGGGCGGTTAGTTTTTGCATTTTTAGACTTCTGGGGTACTACTGATTATGGATACAAAATTTGGTTGAGTTTGCTCAAATTGCCTAGATTTTTTATTATTAAACCCCCCTGCACCCCCCTTAATTTTGGGTCGAAATACACCAAAATCTAAGCAGCTCTTAATCTCAATGCACCAAAACTAGGTGTTTCGATATTCACCCTAGTTTTTGAGCTAGCTCGTCCACAAAAAATTTGACAAAACAATTATTATCTCAAAAAATATAATTCGATGTTCACTTATTAGGGCTTTTTTGTAGACCGTAATGCCATGGTTTCGATTAATTTTTTAGTCAAAATAGTTTCAAACTTTTTGAGATATTTCTAAAAAAAGAAAGAAAAAAAACACTTTTTTCATGCACGTTTACAATACTTGTCAATGCACTGTATGGCAAAGTAAAAATACCACAAATCACTAAAATTTGTATCAATTTGAATGAACATCATAAAATAGCCCGACTCTACTGGTCAGCGCGACGCCAAATGGCGTTGACTAGTAAGTAAGTACTAAAATTTGAGAAAAGCGTACCAATTATAGAAATTTTTTTCAATTTTTCCCCAAATTATTTGATTACACTTATATCGATCTAGGTCTAATTATAAAGTTTAAATGATATTTGATAGATAATAATTAATAAAGATAGATAATAATTAAGGGGGTTAGGCTAGGTGTAACGTGTCAGATAATAATTAAAATCTATAAACAAGTAAAGCATTTCGAAAAAACTGAAAAAAGAAGAGAAATTGTTTGATTTAAATTGTAAATTATTTTTAAATACTATATTAATATGTTACACACCTATAATGAAATGTGTATTTATACAATTTTAGAAATTATTGTCGAAAAATATTTTTAGTCTTTTTTAGTTATAAAAATTTTTATTTTCCTTGATAAAAAGAATATTAAGGTCGTTATTTATATTAAAAAAATATTAATAAATTAGGACCTGCACTTTCCGCTAAAAACAGTATTAATTAATGCAACAAAATTTAATAAAGGAATGCATAGGTATTCTAAATAAAATTTTATAATTTTCTCATAGAATTAAAAAAAAATCTTTTGATATCAGTAATTTATATTATAATTTATAATTATTTACATTATTATTATATTATCTAAACCAATTCAAAATCGTTAGATAATTTTGTTTTAAGGTCATTGACTGTTCAAATAGAAAATAACTTATGAAAAGATTCATTTTTTGAAATCTAATTATTTATCAGTATTTTAAAGTAGATAATAAAGTAGATAGTAAAAACTATAAATACATATTGTAGGTATATTAATATTTGCTAATTAGTCGCAGTTCCAACATCTTTTCCACATCCAATATTGCATTTTGCTCACTACAATTTTTTGTATTTAAAGTATTTTTCTATGTGTAATTTGTCATGTCTTATCACATCAGTTATCAGTTAACATTTCTTACATTGAATACAGAACAAAACTATTGCATTAATTTGCATATTTATTTATATTGCACAAAAATTCATACAAATTATTATTAAATATAAAAAGAATATAATTATTCAAGGAGATGATAAAATTTTAAAATTATTTGGTAAATTTCTTTGCTATTACTTAACTACACAAATATTGTCTTATGAACAAATTAAACAAAAACGTTATTTATATTCTAAAAAGATCGAACATAAAAGTCTTTGAGTTCTTTATTTACCTAATACCAAGTAAATATCATTCTGTCTTTTTTTTGTTCAATCCGTAATTTTACTTTACCATACGGAATTTGGTGAAATAATATAATTGTGCATGAAAAGTTATTTTTTCTTCGAAATATCTCATAAACGGCTAAAACTATTTTGATTAAAAAAAGAAAAAAAAATGAGCATCGGTCTACAATAAAACCATATGGTGTAATGGACATCGAAAAATTTATAGTGAGTACGTGAACTATCCATTTTTTTTTTTTTTTAATTCTAAAAGATTTTAATAGTTACCTATCAGTGGCGATTGGTGACTTTTCAACCAGTGGCTGTTCAAAAAAGTACCATTCATTTTTTGAAATTTTATTTTAATCTTAGATTATTTTTTGCAAATTTCATCAAATACCGCATCATTTTAGTTATTTTTCAAATTTAACATTAGAGTTTTTAAAAATATATTTTAAGACCTTCGCCCCAAACGGATACCTACTGCTTTCTGTGAGTGAGGGTAGGAGTCAGAAATTAATTCTTGTAACTTCAACTCCACAGTCCCTGAGATGGAAATCGACCATATTGCACAATGAATCAGCCTGTCCTATAAGAAATTCTTAAATATCTCCTAATTCTATTTCTATAAAAAAGCTATTACTTGTCTATAGCACTCTTAGTTATTTCCGATCTTATATATTGAATGTTCTTAGAAATGGATTAATCCAAAGATTCTCGAATCATCTTTATTTATTCCTTTTTTTTTAATATTTCTATTTTAATAGTTCCTCAGCGAGAACAATTTTTATTCGACTAAAACTCGTCTGGACTTGTCTTTGACTTCCTTGAACTGGAAAATATACCAGGCAGGGACTCGAAACCTTCTATCGGCACCCGTTTCCAAAAAAAACCATTAATTTTAATTGCCCCTTGAAACTATGCAACAATTTTATTTCATTTCGATAACCATTATAGTTTTTAAAACAAAAAATGTTTTTTATAGAAATATTTGAAATAACGGATAATAATTTGAAAATTTAAAGATCCTCCTGAAATTTTGAAGTCGATATTTATGAAAACACTTTAAATGTTTTAAATTTTAAGGATGCGCCGCATCCACAGCATCCATGGACCGAAAGCCACTGGTACCTACATAATATATATCTACATATACAGACATGTGTTTTCTTTTTTATTATGATTTCAAAAATATGCAATATAACCTATTTGCAAGTAAACAAGAGTATAAAATGATAATGCTGCCAATTAGTTAGTAATTACTTTTATTTATATAAAAAACTTACACCGGGATTTTTATCTTGAAATAATTACAATTTTTATTACCAGAAATAACACATGGTTTTGCTAAAGATATAAACTATCGCATGGAGAGAGAGTAAAGAAGAGTATCAAAACTTGCAAGTCAAAAAATAATTAAATGTAGTTTCACTGTTGGCCTTTAAATTTTTCTTCGTCTCCTTGAAATTAAAGATAATTCAATTCGACGATTAAATTTTTCTAGAAATATTCATCTATAAAATGATCAATCATAAAGTATTTTAAATTTTGAAATTTTAATTGTTTAGTAAAACTTCTATTAAACTGCGTGATATCTAAAAATTCCTTCGATCTTTTGGGTTAGGGGTTATTGTATGGTAATATTCTATTTTTTTATTTCTTCTCTTATCATCAACTTTAAGATGAACCAATGATATCTTTTTCAACCTCCATTCTTGACCTTCCATGAAATTAGAGGCTCTTCCAGTTTCCAAATTTAAACCAAAATCTGCTTTTGATATCTCAAATCGATAACTAACTCAAGTTCTATTTTCATTTTTATAGGATTTACCGTTTTTTGTGTTATCGTGATTATAGACAGACAGACTGTTATTCTGTATGTATAGTAATTGACAGAAAAATTACCATTTATTATTATAATTTGTGATATATGGTATACATATATTCTCTAGATTGTCTTTGTTCCACAGCTTATAGATATGGTTGAGGTCTCAAAAATATATAAATCATTGAAGATGTCCTAAATTTTTAATTTTTCCTTTTTGTACTCAAAATACAATCAAATTTTTTCATAACCGGAATTTTAACATTCAATTTTTTCTTAATTTTCGACAAAAAATTTAACCATTTATAGACTGTTTGAATAATATCCTTTCTTTGTTGTGTAAAAAAAATATATATATTTTTACTTATCAAAGCGCACAGCATGCCAAGTTCGAGTATTAGCTTGGCCGTACGCGCTGTACGCTGTTTACACGAACCATTTCGAGCCAATTTCGATTCCCCCTGCAGTTCTGAATTCATTTGAAATACAGAGCTGAAATTACACACATGTAATTATGTAATCCATATTGAGGAGAGTACCAAATTCAATCAATCAATAATATAGCTTAAATAGATTCTGAGATATGGACCTGAGAAAATAGCTAATTTTGGCACTCACTCACTGAAAGGTCATCAAAACCTCTAGGGTACTTCCAATCATCCCAGCATCATGAAATTCCGCCTTCTAGTAGAGTTTGGGACAAAAAGAAAGGAAAAATTCAAAAAAATCCAATCTTTCTATCTTTCAATCCCTTCAAAATGGGGGGGGGGTCAAAAATCTAAATTCTAGCCCGTTGGACCATATTCAACCAAATTTTGTATACATATTCTGTGGGCCCCCTGAAAGCTAAAAATTGCAAAAATTAACCGCCCAAAATGGGGGGGGGGGGTCAAAAATGGAAATTCTAGCCCGTTGGACCAAACTCAACTAAATTTTTTATACATATTCTGTGGGCAACCTGAAGGCTAGAAATGCAAAAACTAACCACCCAAAATGGGGGGGGGGGGGGCAAAAATGAAAATTCTAGCCGTTCATTCATAGCTTACAAAAAAGAAGAGAAATCTCATCCAAAACATTATCTCTCAACTTTATTATTCTTGGCGAATTTAACTTGGCTACTCACTAGATTTCACTACTTTTTCGAACTTGGTCTGTTTTTTCACAGAATGTTTTGGTATAGATATTTATTATTTGTAATAATTTTAATTACTTTCACTTACCACAAGTAAGTGGAAGTTTTCTTTTTGGCTCTCAGAACAAAAACATACTTGGAGTTTTCCTGAATTCATTAAGCTTTTTTACATTTTCTTACATTCTAGTAAGTATTCGGTGACCTCAAAAATGTTAATTATATTCCCAAACTTTTACAATACATTACGGAGAGTTTATCTAAAAATTTATATTTATATTTTGCAGACAGAGTACTTTTTATTTTATAGAAAAAGTAAATTTGGGCATTTTGCTTAAAATAAATATTTTCATTTTTTGAATGCCTCATGTTCATCTTCAGTTCAATGTAAATATTTTGCTTAGATACAATAGAATAATTATTTTATCAGGAGAAATGGAAGTAGTTCATTGACTCTCGTTGGGACTCTGAACCGCCTTATCTAAACTTTGTCTGTTGGGTGATGGGTGAAAAGGACGTAATGTGAGAGGACCTCAGTCATATTGTATGCCTAAAAATTGTACATTTAATGAGGCTTTTAATTTTTAAAATGAGTTTAATATTAGACTATGATATCTATTTATCTTATTGGTCTAACACATTTGCTCTACTGTATGGAATAGGATTTTAAAATTTGCAAAGATGTATTTTTTAAAAAGTTTTTTCTATTTTAATTTCTAAGTAATCTAGAAATTTAAATACTCCCAAAATTTTATTTTCAGATTTTAACCGAAAATTTAGGTACATATAATATTCTATTTTCTAAAGTTCTGTCTTAATAGTTACATTTCTTTCAATTTTTCCTTCATAATTGAATTGCTTTCCTTATATTATTATTTTTTAAATCTGTGTATTATAAAATCTGAATCGTATTTTACAAATTCTATAAAATAATTTTATTTCTATAAATCATACTGACAGTGAATAATTTTTAAAGTAAAATTAAAACTCAAACATTGATTAAATGAAAATCTTCTCTTTTATATCAAGTAACTAACATTAGAGCTAATTTTTTCTTGTATATATGACTATTCCAAGTCTTGTTCTTTACTCTTACACATGATTCATATTATTGGATTCTATAATTAAGCGGAAATGGGGCATTTCCCCTCTCTAGATTTGATTTATTATGAATTTTGTCCGGCACGTATCATTTTTCACAATCGCAGTTGGAAGTTTTGCATTCAAAATAAATAATTAAATAATTTATATTATAATATATATATCAAGTTTATTTGAACAGGAATAAGTTAGCCCCACCCTCCTAAAAATAGGCCTGCTTCATGATTAGTGCTTTTCGTAGTAGGTATATCCCAGCTTCTTCCTTATAAATTTATCATGAAATCTCGAATGTTAGATATGCTTAATAATATATTATTTTTATTATTGATATATAAACTAATGGATTTTTTTAGCTAAGACAGATCTGAGTAGGTATATTTATATGTTTGTTTTTTTAAGGAATTTGGTGTTGGTACTTGGTGAAACATTTTTTAAATCATTGTATAAAGAATACTTGGTAGGTTTCACATTTATGTGCAACCCACCAAGTATTTTTTATCCAATAATATTTATATGTAACTATAGTAAATTACTCATCTGGTTTGAATGCCTCAGTATGAATAGATAATAGAAATTTAGCAATGATTGATGAAATCTTATTTATGGTTAGTCCCATTAGGTCAAGCATGATCTTAAGCTAGTTTTATCTTGCTGTTACTAAATGATAAGTATTACCTACACACCTTGGTATGTTGAAAGTATCTCAGAAAATAAGAAATATTATGTCAAAGTTAGGGTAAACCCTGTGTTTTTACAGTTGATCCAATTCCAACTTGGGTTTCATTCGTATTGATTGGGGAAGGTCAGTGAGGCATCCTGAAAGTTCCATGTCAACGCATCGGACTTAAGTCTAAATGTATTAGTCAGTCCTAGAACAGTCAGAAATAGACCCAAATGGGTATTAAGATAAAACATGATAATAATTTAATTCATTTCTGATCATCAGTGATTAAGATAAGCTACTGTAATCCATGGTAAATCAGATGAAAATAGATATAAACTTTGATCTATTTGTACATGACGTAGCAACGATTAAAATTCCCTGAAGATCAACATCAGGGGGAAAAATTAAATTTATTCTCCTGTTCTGAACAGCGCATCTAAGTTAGTTACCGAAAGTCGGTTGTTCCTCAAACACAAATTTTACAATGATCTCACTCTCTCAAAGTGTTCAATGTTCAAAAATAAATGTCAACAATTGCATCTCTTACCAATTAAAGAATACGTCCAATATTTCAGAGAGGCTTCTCTCAACGAGAACTCAAGACTACCAAGCTCTAAAACCTCTCTTTCCGAATAGAAGTGAGTTCTCTATCTCTCAGTTGATTCGAAATACTAATCTCAGGCTGCTTGAAGCTACTAATCATAAAAACTAATCCAACATATCATTCGAGTATTCAGAAATCTCTTAAGAATAGGTAATATGATAAGATAAAATAATATTTTCATCACTTGAACTTTATATAAATGTATTTATTTGTTTAACAATGATTAATCCCATTAATTCGCCAAAAAAATATTTTTTATTTGCATTTCTTTATGTTTTATCTTTCAATAAAATTAAACTTTAATAGTCGGAAAAGTTTTTTCTTTAGTACCTACCTACTATTTTACCCTAATTTTAAAATTATAATTTATTTTCGATATTTGACATTGAAAATATGGATTAAGAAATTCGAAGATTTCCTATCTTTTTTTTTTTTGATAATGATTACAGTTATGAATTACGACTGAAATCTCACTCAATTATACAATTTTTATTTTTCCAAAAAACATCAAAATCATTACTAATATACACAAATTTATTTAAAACATTAAATATGTTGAAGGAGACAATAAAATTTATAATTCCAGCAGAAGACACACTCTTTTATTGTCTCCTTCAATATATAAAAATTCTGCTACTCTCGGCAAAAACTTTCAATTTAACATTAAATATGTATATTAATTCAATTCTAGTCCATAAATATTGCGAATAAAACAAAATAAATTAAATGTTCCATTAGAATTAATTATTTTAAAAGTTCTGGATCTCCTGGATTTTTTTGATTTTCTTCCACATCATTATCCTGACCACCTGAACCGAAACAAGAAAATTAAAAGCCATGGACCTTGACAATTAGACTTTGCTTAATAATAAAACATGGAGTAAAATTCATCTGTAAAGTGGACATTAGATGGTTTTAGATCAGATCTCATGTGACTCAAGATCTATTCACATATATCAATAAGGTGACAGAGCCGTGTCAGTTCAGTGCAAGTGGCATTCGCGACATTACACTATTATTACAAATCTGTACAGGCTATTCAGTGAGATGACCGGAGCTGTAGTCGTAAAATCAGCAGAAGGTATACGCTATATGGATTGTAAAAATCGAACGGTATACGCTATATATATCTATGTAAAATAATAAAATTAATTGTTTTAGTCGGTTATTTTTTTAAAAATTATCATTTTAAAAAAGCAAATTGAAACATTTAAAAATATTTAAGTATGTGAATACGCCGAATACCGCCGTATACCCTCCACTACAGCCCTGGATATGACTAAGTTGTCCGCCTCGGTGGTGTAATGGTCAGAACAACTGACTGGCAACCCGGAGGTCTCGGGTTCGATTCCCGGCTATACCCAGACATTTTTTCTGTAAGTATAGGGTCTGGTAATAAAAATTAAGTGGGAGATAAATTTAACCGAATTTATCGCGCGGAGGATTTACCACTGCTCGAAGCCCCTAAAACCTTGGTAAATTGGATATTGAATTGTATCTAAGTTTCTGAGATTGGCTCGTGATCCCGGCTTCTTTTCCTTCTGCTCTGTTCTTTTCACGATTGAGGGGCCAGCCCATACAGGCCTTTAGGGGATCCACCTTCTGGTGTATCTCCTTCTCTCATCAATATCATTAAAAAAAAAAAAAAAAAAAAAGTAAATTTACATATGCAGAATTTTCAATAATTGCAATAATTTTGGATGAAGAGAACTGCCATCATGCTTGAGCATACGGCAAAAACAAGGGTGGCGGAATTTTCACAAATATTCATTTCGGTAAATTATTAGTACCTAATACCAGAAAATCCTATAATGCATCCCATATCTATTAAAGTTTAATATGTAATTGTAGATAACAAAAGATTCACCTCAAAAACAAATTTGTTATTAGTACCATTCTGTTTAATTTTCTTGGTATTATAATATTTTATTACAAATGTAGCTTTTGAAATTGGTATCCATACCTATATTTTATGTGAAATAAATCCAGGGCTAGAGAGCAGGTTGGACACAAAAATCTACCGGGAAAACGAATTGGGTGGCCCTCTCATGCCATTTTTGACAACGGGATGATCATTGGACTGGCCCAGTGGAAATTCTTCTGGTACTTCCTACGCTTGAGCCTGCCTGCTAGGGAGAAATTCCGGGCCAGGGAAGCAACTCACCGGCCCATATTCTCGAAAGCTTAATTTAAAGTAGCCTCTACATTTTAGAAATAAATTAGGTAGTTCAGGCTATAAAAATGTAGTAGAAGAAATCGTTAAATATAACAAATATAAACATGTTTTTTTTTCAATTTAATTTTAAGTCTTAATTTGTTCTTTACTATAAGCAAAAAATTGGAAATCTAGGGAAAAGAAATTCCGGAAACTATGTATTATGTACCTCAGGGAAATTAACCCTTAAAAAAATTAATAATTTTATTTTATTATTATTTTTTTATGGTAGGGCACATAATATCTGCCCTACCATAAAAATAATTTGGAGTTACTTAGTGAAATGGGGTGATGCTATACAGGTCCCTGTAAAAATTCTCATCCTCAGGGAACACACGCCCACCTTTCGCTCTCTCTTCAGGCCTGTTTATATAAATTATAATTAATTATTTAAGAACAAATTCGATAAGTTGTTCGTAATTTATTTTTTTGCACAGAAATATTCCCATAAAAACTTCTCCATGAAATAAGAATAACAATAATATGGTAATAATGAGAAATATCACGATAATGACTACGGAACCGGCAATGAAGGCTAATTGTATTAGTTTTAAAAAAGAATCAATAGAATTCACAAAATACGGAACTGTACAATAAGATGAGTGTAAATGTAGATAATGCAATTCAAATTCCAATATACATATACAATATTACGGAATCAACTTAGCAACTTCCAATACTGAGTGGGTACCTTACAGATTGATATGAGTAAATACAACCTAATGTATTTGGCTTAAATCAGAGGCGCTAGTTAATGAGGAAGTATTAAATGTATTATTCTTATGGAGAAAGAGTTTGTTTCCCTGATAACTTTCTATAGATACACGACACAATGGTGACAGCGATGGGTGAACCGCGATTGAAATTAGGTGTACACCGTCTTTGGAATTATGTGGAATTATTTTGGAATTCATTAGATAATAACCCTTCATCTATTGTCTTCTACTTGGAAATGAAAGTGGAAGTGGAAGTAGGTGTACACGATATTAGGTCACGGTTCACCCCTCGGGTGTCACATTCGGGACACAGTTGCCTTTCTGAAAACTGACCTTCATAAAGTAAAGGACCAAAATTTTTGACTTAACGAAAAATCCTTTTATTTTTTTTAAATAATTTTTAATTTTTTGCTTCTTTATTTAAAGGAATATTCTTTTTAGGGGTGTTCCATATAGCTAAAAGACAGCATTCACAAATACAAATAATGCCAAATAATTTTGACACTTAATTTAATGAGCCGAGTGACTCATTTTGTCTACCGTAGTTTTACTGTCAATTTTGATCAGATATTGAGGGGTAGTTTTCGATATAAATAAAATACCCATCTGATTTTGTTGTGGTATATTTTAACTGTGTTGATCAAATAATATATAAAACTATTTTAATTAGAAGTAATTTTCTTAAAATACTCAACTAACAATAAAAGAAAATGGTAAATTGGAATTATATGGCTTTACTAACTCTTGCTTTTGCTTCTACTAATATTTCATTTGGATTGTGGAAATGGAATTCCTACCTCCTTTCAATGATAAAATAAAACGATCTTTATTTTGGATTTCCTTAATATTTTTTATTTTTTCAATTCAACCTTACTGCAATTTCTTTTTTATTCCAGCAATGAATAGAAATGCAAAAATTAATCATTTTTTATTATACGCTTGCTAAGTTTTCTTTCCCTTTAAAAAAGTGGAATATATTTTTATAGAGGCTACTGAAATGAAATATGTTTTGAACAATTTAATGCAAATTTTCTTTTAAAAGAAGTCAATATATTTAAATTGTCCTTCTTCTTTAAAAACACCGAACTAAAGGAAACAACCTATGTATTTGCAATATGAATTCATTCAAAATAATTTTCTTATAAATTACCTTATTAAATAAGATTACATTTTTGATATGATAATTTTTTTTTTGAAAATTTTATTGAAGAACTTCCCAAATATTTAGATTGGGATCAAAATCACCAGTTTAAGAGATAGAATTTTTATTATTTCCCTGAATTTTTTATTAGATCTTTTATAAATGAATAAAAGATAAAAGATTGGTAAGACACTTATTAAATTATTATGAATATTCAGTAATTTGAAAAAATTCCTAGGGATATAGCTTTTTGAATATACGTCCATATCCATAAATAAAGAGTTCAAGTAATTCATATCTGGTTATCGTTTTTTTAACTTTTATTTATTTAATATTTATTTTAAACAAGGACTAATCATAATTATGATGAGAAATTGAAGAAAAAATTTTTTCTTAAACCACAATAAATATTAATATCGCTGTAAGCATAATAACAAAAATAATAATAATAATAATAATAATAACTAATAATAATAATAACAAAAAAAGCAATTAAAAAAATAATTTATTTTTGACTAAAATTCTACTGTGGTTGCTTCAATTGAGATATTACCTAATTCACTATTAAATATCAGGTATTAGAATAATTTTGAGATCAACCCAAATTCAGTCAATATTTTGCTAGCCGGAGTTAATATTTTTAATTTTTGCTTCGTTATTATTAAAAGGCTTCGATAATGTTGTTTCTTCGATCACATTCATTTGTGCCTCTTGTAAAGTGCTTAGATATATAATATAATACATTTTATAACATGTACTATGTTGTCGAATTTCTAACGGCGCTGGTAAAAATTTTCTAGCCATTTCCTTTGCATTGAACACTTAGATTATTACATTATTAGTATAGATAAAATATTTTGTAAAACCTACCTTGAAATTTTACTTATTTTTTTATAAAAAAAGTTTCACCTTGAACTGACACCTAACTCTTTAAAAATTAAAAAAAAAATGATCCTCAAAAATCATGAACTACAAGAGTAGCAAACATCAAACATCTCATCAAGGTCTAATTAATTAGAAAGATCTCATTCTACAATTCATTTATCCCTATGAGTTCTAGAGAGTGGAATTTCATTCCTTTATTTTTCTGAAACCTTAAAGCCTCCAATCCTTCAAGGCCTTAATGATTAATCAAATTCGCCTCCTCTCTAGCTTTTGAATATTTTTTTTCAGGCATCCAAGGGTTGTTCTTGATTTACAGATGTTACAATTTCTTACATTATTATTATAAAAAATAAATAAATAGATGGAATGATTTTGATCAAAGATTAAACAAACTAAGGAATTAAACTACAAAGCTTTTCTATTTCACTCTTCATTAAGAGTTTCATTAATTAATTTTCCCTTCATTTAAATCAACTTTCGATAATGAGTTTAGAAAATAAAAACAAAAATACTTATTCTATTTGAAATTTTAAATAAATTTTTAACTTAAGCCATATTATGATTTAAAAATTGATACTTCCACATTTATCATATAATGATAATGATATTAGAAAATCATAAGATGGTGTCATCTATTAAATCCGATGGAATGGAATATTTTTAATTATATGTCAGAGGGGTTGTTTTTCACCCCTCGGGAATCGAACCCGAGTGCCAGTAACAGCAATCCGGGCCATCTGGCTCACCTGCGGGATACGAACCTCTCTGACATATGTAAACGCGTAAAATATTTTACTCAAAGATTGTTATCTTAATTTGTAAAATTTCGCGATATAGTGATTCTAAATTTAAACATATAGCCATGCCATATGGCCCGGATTGCTGTTACTGGCACTCGGGTTCGATTCCCGAGGGGTGAAAAACAACCCCTCTGACATATAATTAAAAATATTCCATTCCATCGGATTTAATAGATGACACCATCTTATGATTTTCTAGTAAATTTGAATCTATTACCATCGGCAAATTAATATCTTTCATATTAAATTAGGAAAAGTCATTCCACTGCCCTTCGAATTTTGAATTTCTTCAAAATTCGAAACACTCAACCACCTTTATTTAAATTATATGGCATGGCTATATGTTTAAATTTAATATATAAATTTAAATAATAAATTTAATAAATAAAAGGAATACCTAAAACTAATATAAAATTAACTGAGATGCAATATAATTCACAAGGCAATCTAAGATATTTTTCCTTTGTTAAATTTAGCCCCATATAATTTCAATTATTGCCAATATTTACCATATTTCACTCTTAAAGAGAAACAAAGAGGTTGTCCTCTGCTTGATGCAAATTAACATACACACATATATATCAAATGTATATATGTATATATTATTTATTTGTTTGAGACTATAGTTTCGAAGGCTTGACCTTTATCATCATTCTTATTTACATGCTTTATATTAGCTTCACCTGTATCTAACTATCTATTTATGTGTCAATGTGACTTTCGTTCTGTTAAATTCAACAAGCATTTCCTATAAAAATAATTGTTTAACTACTCAATTTAAATTAAATTATATAAAAATAAAAATAAATACATTTCATTCTGTTAAATTCATCAAACTTTTCTCTATAAAAATAATTAAGACTAAAAAGTAAAAAAATAAATTATATTAAAAAAAAAACTAAAAAACATGTTCTAAACAGTACAAAATAAATTAATACTTAATCAAAAAGCGTGGAGCACTTTGTAGAAATTAATTAAAAGTTTCTGCGCCCCACACTTTTTGATTAACTATTAAATTATTTTATACTTTTTAGAAGCATGTTTTTTAATTTTTTAAATATTATTTTTCATGGGTTGTTTTTGTTGTTACTCAGCCGACAATCATATTTGCATCAAGCAGAGGACACCCTCTTTGTTACTCTTTATGATTCAACATCTCTGCTAATCTCGGCGAAATAAAAACTATTCGATTAAATCAAAATAAATCACTCTCTTCATTTGTCGCTTATGGGATCATGATCATAGGTATATTACTATTTCAGTATTTCTAAGACTTCATGGTCCATGTTGAAGAATTGAGAACATTTCAGGTCATAAATATTAGGATAGATAGAAACTTGGATACTTCCCAAATTAAAAACTTCTCTTAAACAATCGATATTTTTTTTTGTTTTAAGTGAGTGACTTAAAAAACTTTTTGCCGATTTCCTAGAGTGTTTTAAGAAACTTTGTTCTCTTTTATTTGGATTCACGATTGTTTCTCTTGTGACTTTTCAGACGTTAAGTCCTCCTTCCGAGAGGCTCCGGGTTCGATGTTCGGCCCCTTTTCACTGAGCCAAGTGGGTTGCATCGCCGGGGCTGAGGCATTAGGAACAATGCTGCTCCTCTTCTTCGGCTGCATGGGGGGAGCCCCTGGTCTGGGGATTTCCCATCTGCAGGCATGCCTTACCTTTGGCTTCATTGTCGGCGCCATTATCCAGGTACTTTTTCCTTTTTCCTAAATTCCATATTAATTAAAATATTCAAAAGAGATCAAAAAGAAAATTAATTAAATCAAAAGCAAGAGAAAAATATAATAAAAGTGAAAAAGATCAGTAAAAAAAAAAGATTCTTTCAAATAAAAACAAAAGATTTTTTTAGCTATATTTGAAGTTATATAAATAATGATTTAATATTATTTTAAATTAGTTATCTACACTATTTTCAGTTGTACAAATCTTGTCATTGATTTTGTGTTTACTCAAAAGAATAGTAAATATCTTAATCCGAACTTATATTGAATTTAGGACTCATTCTTCTTGATTAAAATTTTAATAAATCACAGAATATCTAGGCATTTGTAAAAAGTATAATCTAATCAAATAAATTATAAAATTATCAGGAAATATTTTTTATTTGTGTAAATATATCTGAAGATAAAAATTGAAGACAAATAAAATAGAAAATAGATAAATTAGAAAATATTTTGTTTAATTTTGATTTATTGATAGTGATTAAGAAGTGATTGTCTTGAAATATATATATATATATATATATAGGTATATATAGATTTTGAATTATTGTTAAAGTAAAGACTGTAAAGTTAAATAGAAAAAGAATAGATATTGAATAAGTGGAAGATATGAAAATGAATTATGAATTTCAATAATTCTTTAATTTTAGAAATTCTTTCATATGAGATACAACTAATCGACTTTGATATATCGAAAATTTAAAATTCATGGAACTTTTCAACGTTAGTAAATTTAAGGAATATGAAAATAATTTTACAAATTTCCTATTTAGACTATATGCAGTCTTTATAATATCACTTGAAACAAATCGAATATTAAATTTGGAAAATATTTAAAAATTCTAAGATTCTGTATTATAGATGGATTTTACAAAAAGGAGCCAGGAATAAAATACAATTTTAAAAAAATGAAGAGTTCTTTTTAGAACAGCATCCCTTTGGTGAAAAGTCACCGCACGCCACTGATATATACACAAGCACTGAATGTTTCGCTGCAAATCGGCTAGAGTCAGAAATGTACGAAATTTCATTTAAAATTGTTTTGACATCAAACAAAAAAATTAAGAAGTCCTGGATTAAAAAAAATTTTTAAATTTTTTTAGGACACCCTATTATACATACTTATATTTTATATATGTATATTTATATATCATTTGAGGCGACTGTGGGTCAGTGGATAGAGTGTCGGGTCGCTGAGTCTCGGCAGATCAGATATTTGCAGTCGCCTCCTTTTGGAAAGCAATGGCAACCTACCAAGAGTATGATTGCCTAGTAACCTCTTCAAACTAGCCGTTCGGAACCAGCGTTAAAAAGTAGGTCCCGTATATCTGTGTAAAAACAGCTAAACACACTCAGCACAGGTATATGTGGAGAGGAGCCAAAACGTCAGGGAGACCTGATATGCCACTTAAAAGAAGAAGATTATATTTATTTGTATCGAGCAGATGAGTAGACCCCATTGATTTCTCTTTATAAAATAATTTGCTTTATTTTCGATACTACGAAAAATTTGCCCCTTGCCAAAATAATAATAATTCCATTAAAACTTTAATATGATTTGTGATTTTGGGGAAAATGATTACATTTTAAAGCTAGAAAGAAAGAAACTAATCTTCGGTTGTTTCACGAGCCCCTTTAAACTGTTTAACCCACTGAAAAACTTGTGTGCGTGATAAAAATTCATTTCCATAGACTTCTTTTAACATTAGCATATGCTTCTGTGGCAGTTTTCCACAATTTCACAAGAAACCTGAGGTTAACCCGTTGCTCATTCTGAGCAGTTGGCATTTCTCCCACGTGTCGCTGTCGCAGAGACTACTGCGGATGATTTCTACAAACTGAGCGACAGACTTCTCTAGCGAGCAGAGGTGGGGGAAGCATCACCAGACGCAATCATGTTTGAACATGATCAAACCTGTCGCGGCACGTTCGCTGTTTGCCAGTAGCAGTCATTAAATTAGCCACCTCGTTTAATGGGAGCCCCTGCTAGTTAGACAACTAAATTGGCATTTTAGTGAAGGGTTTGAATACCCTTGAAAAAAAGGCGCCATCGTGCACCGTACGTCCCTGATTACGCAATTTTTATTAGATAATATCTGATTTTCAATAAGAATTGTCTTTGAAATTGAAAATTATATTGGACAAACATTCCAAAAAGACTATAAGGTCATTTGATTTTTTTAATTTTTGATTGAAATTTCTTGATTCATTTATTTTTTAATTTCATGAAATAAATTTATTTATTTTAACGTAAATTTATATAAAATTTAATTGAAATAAAGTGTAATTTCACAAATTTTTTTATTTTGTATTTTTGGCCAATAACAAAAAAAATTCAAAAGTTTGTGTAAAACAACGACCAGGCACTTTATTCTTTATTCATTTTCATATAGGTATATACAGTGGCGTGCTGTCCGTGGATTCTGTGGATGCGGCGCATCGCTAAAATTTCAAAACATTTAGAGTATTCTCATACCGTGTCAAAAAATCTAATGTTAAATTTGAAAAATATTAATGAAAAATTCAATGATGCCATCTGTATTCGATCAAATTTGAAAAGGGGCGGTGAATAAAATAAAATTTAAAAAAATTGAGAGTTCTGTTTTGGTCAGCTTCCCTTGGTTGAAAAGTCACCGCCCGGTACTAATATTATATATATATTTATATATATTGAAGAGCTTTTTTATCTTGATGTTAGTGGCATTTACTTATAAATTTAATTATAATTCAAACTGAATCCACTACTTAATCTATCTTCAAGTTATTTAAAAAAACTTAAAGGCTAATATTCCTATCAAAGAGTACAGAGTGGGGAGGCCGCATATACGCTGTAAGCTATTTACATGAAAATTTTTGAGATATGTACTTTTGAACCCTCTGCACCTCAGAACCAATTGAAGATTCAGAGCTTAAATTATATGCATATAATTATGTAATTGTTTTTGTATAGATACCAAATTTCAATGAAATAGCATAAATAGATTCTGAGAAAATAGCTAATTTTGATACTCACTCACTGACATTTCATCAAAATCTTTCGGGTTCTTCTAATCATTCTAGCACCATGAGATTTCCCATGCTGATAAGAGTTTGGAATACAAATAAAGGGAAAATTCCCCAAACCCAAACTTTCTCACTTTCAACCCCTCAAATGAAGGGGTGAAGATTGTAGGATAAACTTTACATTTTTTAAATATATGACCCTAGGATGGTAAAATTTGGCAATTTCGTAGAGTTAGGGGAATTAATAAAGGGTCCAATATAAGAAAGCTCAATCCTCTGCTCATAAAGTGTATTGAGAAGAAAGGCAACTAAATTGAAAATTATTATTTTATATATCAATATGAATTTGTAAATTTTTCAAAAATTTATTATTGCTTTTTCAATTTAAAAAAAATTAAACATTCTCACTTCGTAGACGTATCTCAGATAATGTTATATTATTTCAAGTCATTTCTAAAAAATAAATAAAATTGTCGGAAGAATGGAAGAATAGAGAAAATTTGTTCTGGAGACAAAATAGTTGTGTTTTGAAAAAGAAGAATGGTAGATTTAGCCCTTTTTAACTTAAAAGATTGACAAACACAGAAAAAATCAAATCTTGAAATTGCTATTGAACTTGATGAGCTGAAATTTTACACATTTTGTCAAATTTTTTATAAGAATAAATGGTAATTTATTCTTATCAGAAAATTATTACTTAAATGTTTAAAAATAATCTTAAGTATATACAAGTACAAATTATCACTCTTCTGAAGCAAGTATTTTCATTTTAAGATCCCTATTCTACATATATTATGGACACATGGACAGTGAAAATATCGATTCGAAATTCCATCAATAAAATTTTTCAATTTCTTCTGAAGTTTGAATAAAAAATAATTGAAAAAACTGCAAATCCCAGTAATGTATATATATATAGTCTTATTTTTATTTGGAACAAATCGAACTCATTCATTTAATAAATGATTATTTTTTTATAAAGAAGATATGATCAAAATCTATCAGGCAATAACCGCAAACTCTCAAAAGATGAAAAAGAATTTTCCATGAATGAACTCTGATGCCTGATGTCTTTATAGAGAGAAATCGTGGGATTAATTTGTATGACAAATTTTATGAAATCAGTAGTTTTTTATTAATGAATTCTCTTTCAAGAGAACTGGATTAATGAACTAAAGAACGCTTCAAGTTCAAATTTAAATGAAGCAACATCAATTTTCGTAAAAATCCTCTTCTTTCAACATTTTTTTCATATCCGCACAATATATATTACAAAAGAAGAAAGATACAACATTTTATATAAAAGATCCTTTCATGTTGAAGGTTGGATTTATATCTCTTCCTTAAGATAACTTCCGGAGATTTAATAAAAATAATATTAAATAACAAAATTAGATCGAAGGGTCTAACGAACCAAAATATACCAATTAGCTATCTAGGTCTCAATGAATTTCCCTATTTAGAAAATGAATCAAATTATATTTAATTTACATTTACTACTAAATAAACACACACATACAAAAAGATAGTAAATTCTCTTTAAATAGAACCTTATTTAATCAAATTTGAAATTAAATTGAAATGATTCAATTCAATCAATTAGAAATGGAATCCAGAAAAAGAAAAACCTTGACGGGACGGCAATTGACGTAAGATACATTTCAAAATTAGAACAAGTTCAAAGTAAAACAAACTTAATCATGCCCTATCGCAGGTTCATAGACCATAAAGGTCATCATTACTTTTCAGTGATTTTATTTAAACTACTCTGCTTTTCATTAGAGTAAATTTGATTAACAATTTATTACTATAGATACATAAAATACTCTATTTGTAATCAATTAACTGCTTTTTAATTGAATTAATAACGGCGCCTCACCTCTTGAGATATTCTTATAGATATGCATCAGTGACGTGCGGTCCATGAATGCTGTGGATGCGACGCATCCTTAAAATTTCAAACATTTAGAGTATTTTCATAAATATATAAGGTCATCTTGAAAATTTCAGGAGGATCTTTAAATTTTCAAATTATTATCCGTTATTTAAAATATTTCTATAAAAAACATTTTTTTTGTTTTGAAAAGTATATTGGTTCTCGAAATGAAATAAAAAATTTGATAGTTTCAAGGAACAATTATTTATTATTGAAGGAGACACAAAGAGTGTATTTCGTGGAATTATAAATTCTATTTATTTATTACGAGGCTATAGTTTGAGGGCTTTGCCCTCTCATCAGTCTATTACAAGGGATTCACAGGAATTAATTTATGAATGAAAGGTTAAGAGGTTAATTCCTGTGAATCCATTGTAATAGACTGATGAAGAGGCCAAAGCCCTCGAAACTATAGTCTCGTTATAAATAAATAAAATTTATAATTCCAGCAGAAGCACACTCTTTTATTGTCTCCTTCAATATATAAAAATTCTGCTACTCTCGACAAAAAAAACTTTCAATTTAACAATTATTATGAATGATTTTCCGAAAAGTGTGCGGATAGAAAGGTTTGAAGTCCCTGCCTGGTAGATATATCTTCCAGTTTAAGCATATCAAAGCAAGTCTAGACGAGTTTTAGTCTCGCTGAGAAACTATTAAAATATAAATAATACAAAAAAGAAATAAATAAAGATGATTCGGGAATCTTTGGAATAATCCATTTCTAAGAACTCTCAATATATGCATAGGAACCTCTAACTAAGAGTGCTTTAGAAAAGAAGTAGCTTGCTTATAGCAATAGAATTAGAATTAGGAGAAATTTAAGATTTTCTTATAGGACAGGCTGATTCATTGTGAAATATGTTCGATTTCCAACTCAGGGACTGTGGAGTTTAAGTCACAATAATTAATTTCTGACTGCTACCCTTATTCACACAAAGCAACATCCGTTTGGTGCGAAGGTCCCAAAATATATTTTAAAAAAGTCTAATGCTAAATTTGAAAAATAACTATAATGATGTGCCGTGTTCGATAAAATTTTCAAAAAAAATTGAATATTAAAATAAATTTTCAAAAATGAAGGGAAATTTTTTGGACGCCATCGCCTGGTTGAAAAGTCACCAACCGCCACTGATATGCATACGAGTATGCGTTTTACTACGAGTCACTTTGGACTAGGAAAGTCTGTTTCGGAAGGCACGAGTTAAAAAACCCATACTGGTGGAGATTTGCCATGAACTTCCAACGACGGACTTTGATTTTTTTCAGTGTTTTGCTTTTCAATTGGAAGTGTTTAATCACTGCACGAAACTCGTTTTTCCCATTTTTCGAAACTAAGAAAATTTGTGGGATCAATTGATTGTAAAAATGACACCATTCAATAGATAAATGGATGAACATTTTACAGTAATTAAAAATGTCAGAAACAAACTTGTTTCGATACTACGACGGCCCTCTCTTAGATTTTATAAAGACTTAATGACCTCCCCTGGTATTATATTTAAGAAACATTATAATTCCTGGCCAAATTATTAGACTTATAATAATAAGCAGATTAAAAACAACAACTTAGTATTAATTTGTAGGAATCGACCCCAAAGCATATATTGTACCCAACACTTTTATTCAATCTGCTGTTAATTATAGTATTTTTCAGAATCGAGAGCAATGTTGTAAAAAAAAATATAAATATATTTACTAAGAACTATAAAATTATAAGTAAAGTTAGCAAGTACAAAATGAAATACAAATTCTAATATAAAATGTAAAAAACCCTTACAGTATAGAAGTGCAATATTTCTTTATCTGCTATCAACAATTGAATTCCTTTTTGAGACTTCGCCATATTAAGTAGCGAGAATACTAAGACCGAAGTACACATTTTTTATGTTATATATAAATTTGTGTTTGATAATACATAACAACAATAAATATGATAATAAAATAGTTTATGTTTGGTTACTTGAAAATTTTTAACAAGCCGATTTTTCTGATGGAAATGAATCGATCTAATTTCTACTCCTGTACTAGTTTTAAGCTTTACCGTATTATAGCTATGGTAAACCATTAGGTTAACCTGATAAATATCTGTAAATGCTCTAATAGGAAACATTCGAAGAATTCATAATCTGCGAAAGTACCATTTTTTTTTTCAAAGGATCTAATGATCATTTAGTGAAATCACAATGAATATTTTAAAAATATTGCTTACAGAAAAGTATCTTTTGTAGAATTGTATCTTTATTAAATGTTAAGGGTCTCTAGATAAAATTGTAATTTTGTCGTGAAACTTGAGAAAATGTATTATTATTATTATTATTATTATTCTTTTCGCTCCTTTATTATTATTATTATTTTATTAGATAAATACTAAAAAATTATTTATACATACATCCTCTTTAAGATTAATTTATTAATCATAGCTATTGCATTTATTACGAAAGAAAACATCAAAATTCATGATGAATCTAATAATTTGGGCAGATCTGCTGGTTATCTCTACTTTAAGTGGAATTTCTTTTCATTTACTGTGGACTTTTCAGGCAATCGTTAGATCTATGTATATAAAAATTCTTTTATGGTGTGAATAAACCATTGTGAAAGAGATTTCTATATCTTTCTCAAATTGACATTGATTAAATCATAGTCTGACATTGAGCACTCTCAGTATATTATAAGCACTTCTGTATTAACGAGAATCCTCCGGAATTTAAATTAATTACTTATTAGAAAATCAATAAATTTTAATTGAATGAACAGAAATTGAATATCAATCATTAGTCATTAATCAAGTGCTTTTTAAAAATTATTTATTAATTAATTTATTACCCGGGAAATAAAGCCCATCTAGCCAGGTTTCATAAGGGATTATTATTTTTGTGCATGGTATGTGATGGTTACCAATTTGTCGAGTAAAAAGTTGGTCAAAAATTTATCTCTGCAAAAATAACATTTGTGCAATACATTTTTTTCTGAAAATAATTTAAACTGATTGTATTAGTATGGAAACCTAAATAATAATTGATTACCCTCCTTTTAAAAAAACGGGAAGTTAAAAAATGAATATTTTTGTTTCACAAAATCTTTTGGAACCTTTCATCTATTAAATAATAATTTATGATCGATAGGAATCTTATCACGATCAATGAAAATTATTATATGCCTCACAATGTTTTTTATCTTATGCATGAAAATGTAGACCAAAAACACTGCTTATTTAATAGAAAATATTAACAATTTTCTAATTATTAATCTATGTATTTAGGATCAGTCGAATCAACTTTTTTCAGATTTATAATTATTTTTGACGTCATATCTTTAAAGAAATAATTAGTATCATAGATATGCTTCGCCCTTCTGACCCCTTCACTGCTTAGAAATTGTTCTTAGCCAAGCATTTGAAGCCTTGAAAATAAACTTCTTATCAAAATTCACACTATTATGTTAAGTAGTTTCAGAAAAATTGAATAAAAAGGTAAAATTATGATTTTAATGGGTTTTTTTTTTATACCCCCTTTAAAATTTAATTTTTTAAAAAATGTTCTTAGTAATAAAGCATAATATTCATTTACTATGAGTTAGGTTTTCTAGGTCACTTGTTTCACGTTAAAAAAATAAAAAAGGTAAATTTTTTTCAATATATATATTTTCGGGCTTTCATCCCAACTTCAGGAAATACAGAAAGTAACTAACGTGAAACAAGTGACCTAGAAAAACTTAACTCATAGTAAATGAATATTTCATAAAATATTTATTTACTTTTATCTTTATTAAAGATGATTCACCTTGCACCAACACCACAATCTCTATTAATTATGTTCTTAGTAAGGATTTACCTCTTAAAAGTAACCTTTAAAATAGATTTATTTATTTATTGTATAAAAATGTAGATTTGTAACTGGGATAACTCCCGTATATCAAATAAAAAAAAAATAGCAAGTTATAACTCTAGTCTAGTATAGTTCCAGAGAAATGATGAAACCGGATGAAAACATAATTTAGAAGTTTTTCTTTGTTTCACCTAGTTTATTGAATTTTTTAAATACCGTTCTTACCAAATTCAAGTTCCGGAGAAATCGAGTTTTTTCCCCTATTTCATTCAAATTTAAATTTTTTAACAAGGGCTCATACAAGTAGTAAAGTCATAGAATTAACGTCCTTTCAAAATTTTAAGTTTCTTCTTGATAAATTTTAGAGTTTTTTTCATAGCAAGTATCTACGTTCTAAAAGTAAACTTCATATCAATTTTTAACTTCCTAGTTTCAGTAAAAGAAAACTTTTTTTTTAATAATTATTAATTTTATTTTATTTCAGACTTACTTTCGTTCTGTTTTATACGATATATTCAAAAAAATCATTATCTTATAAAAAAGAACAATGCCATCTTTAAATAAATAATTGGACCGTTAAAGAGAGTTTCTCGAGAGTCAATTAGCAAACGTGAATCATTTCATTTTCTTTACTTTCTTTATTGATTTTCATATTTTAAAAAATTCAACTAGTGGATAGCTCAATAATAAATAATTAATTATAAATTATAGAAAATATCCAGAGGCGCCGAGAGAGCAGTGCAGGCAGGCGAGCTGCAGCCCTAAAATAAAATCGGATGTTTCCTGAATGATTTTAAGAAATCTATATATATAAAATTAAGGTTTTATCTGTACATTGGTCCAAATCACGCCAAATTTTGGTTGCACACGTTTCAAGCAAAGTTATGAACGAAAACACCCTCAACAAAATTCCTGTCTGTCTGTATGTCTGTCTGTCTGTTTCAGTGGTTTCCGAAAAGTTGCTCACGATTCACGTAAAAACGGCTTAAGGGATTATTATGAAATTTCATATTTACATCAGATCTCTTCTAACTTACGTTTTTAGCTATATAACGTTTTGATATTTTGACCCTAGAAGGGGGTTTGGGGAGGCGCACGAATGAAAATTGTCAAATAACTCCTAAACTATTAACCCTACGTCAAATTTTATGGTAAACAAAGTTGTAGGGGATGTGATTTCTGACAACGGGGTGGGTGGGGTGCGGTTTGTAAGTTGGGAACTGGTGCGGGGGTGCTGGAGGGGGTTGGGGGTAGTGGGTTAGGGTGCGGAATGGAGTGATGGGGTGGTGGTGTGGGGACGAGGGTTGGGCGGGGGTGGGGGTGCTGGGTGGGTTTCGCGGGGTGGGGAGTGGGGGTCGGGTTCGAGGGCTGGGGGTCCAGGGGGCGTGCTCCCTGGCCAGCAAGAGGGCCGCCGAAGGCGGGCCTTGCAGCTAGTATTAGAATAAAATTGAAATCATCTATAACAGAGCTTATTAAACTTTTTTGATTGGGGATCCCATTTTGACTGAGAAGTCATTCTTGCCCTATGTTTCGATGCACCAAAATTCAGTTTCACGACCCTAAATGGGGTCGCGACCCACAGTTTAAGGTAGTTGTTTCGTGTCAATACTAGCAAAAAGTTAATGCTAGAGTATATAGAAAAGACAATAGGGATTCATAATTCATAAGCCCAAAAAGGTTTTGCTGTTTATGTACCACTTCTAGCAAATCCCGTGCTCGTTTGACAAATCTGGGAACACTGTCCGAGCTTGTACATATTTTATTATAGAAGTTTCAGATAAAGTACATTATAAAGGAAGATTTATATGTAAAACAAAAAGTTCTTAATAAGCGATTGAAAGCAGTTGTGACAATGGCGGAACCGAAAAAACGTCAAAAAATTAATGAAGTTAACCAAATTTTTAGGTTAAATAAATGCGTTGTTGTCAGGTTGTTTTTAGTGTAAATTTTTCCTTAAACATTTTTCATTATTTATTCATTATTATCTCAGAAACTGTGTTGTAACTATGAATTAAAATTTTCTTAAAAAATATATTAGTTATTGTTTAATGTTTAGTTTTTTATAACAATGGTAAGAAGAGTTTCTTAATTATAATTAAATATGTATGTAAACTTTCCGATATCCCGTATAGTGCAATGAATAAGAGTCTGAAAAACTCTTTGAAATTTAATATCTCCGGAACTATATTGTTCATAAATTTCGTTTTGCCACCAATCGATGCAGAAGTATTTAAATAATAATCTGTCTAAATTCAAAAAAATCATAAGTAAACCCATATGGTGAAACAACTAGCTTAAGAAACATTGATCTATAAAATTCAATCCCAGGGCCAACATAAGATCTTTAAGTCCCTGAAAAAAATATATAAATTAGCGATGTTTCGGAGAATCGACTCCGACTTCCGACTCCGACTTCGGCTCCGATAATTTTGAATCGGAGGTTATAACGAAGATCGAAAGATTTGACCGAGGCCAGCCAGAGCGCGGACCTACAAGTTTTGACTTGTCAGCCGGGGAATCTCCTCACGCCAGCATATTTTTCTATTGTTGCATCTTACTTACGTATGTGTATTATCATTTATATTTGACTGATTAAAGAGACTGATGACTGAATATATTTCTATTATTTCATTATGCCTGCCCTTAACAGTTAGTTAAATACACCTCTACTCCGACTCCGATAAATCAAATTTAAAATCCCAGATTCCGACTCCGGTTCCGGCAAACCCTGCTCCGTAACGTTCTCAATATAAATGAACATTTTTGAAAGTAAATTTTATAGTTTTCATCTCAAAAGAAAAGATTAATAAACTGTTTATGAGGAATATACAGTATATTCTATATCCATCCCCATCTATTTATGAAATACAATTATTTTAAAAGTTGGTTTGAGGGTAATTCAAGTGCTTTGAATCGTGCACTAAGAAATTATCGCTAAAGACAATTTCATAAAGTTCCGATTTAACTATAGATATAATAAAATTTATGTAAAAATTAATTAACCAATCACTTATTAATCATTAAAATTATTTAGTTTAATTAAATAATTACTGTCGCCATAAGCGTAACTAGCCTATGGCGGGTGTGGCCACGGCCATAGGCGCCTAATTACTTAAAGAGTTACTCTAGCACTTTGTGATTTTGTGCAACGGCTGCATATCGAACTGGATTCTAATGGTATCATCATTCTGTAAAAAGTTAATCAAAATATGTGTTTTTTAATTGGGTAATTTTAGTAGACCGTGGGGCCTTTCAAAATGCGAGGCCGGGTTCCGGCAAACGCGTTGAACCTGCCTTGCGCCTATCCTGTTTTGATAAACACCAAAGGATCAAATCTGCATTTATAAACATTAGGGTCATACTAACCCCATCGTGTATATGAATAAGACACTTAATCAAATATGCTATTAATATGTAATCATAACGCAATTTTTTTATGTGACTGAATTTTTCAGAAGACATTTACATTTTCCAGAAGCCAGATTAGTCGAGGTGTAACGTTTGAGAATTCTAAGCCGGAGACTCTAATTTATATTGTTTAAATTTAACCGGCTATAATATGATTCTTCCTCTTCTATACATATATACTTGCCAAACACACACTTAAACAGAAGTTACTCAATTCTTAGCAAAACTAAAATTGTTGTGGCCAAATGAATTCCAAAAAATAATTATTATACATAATGTTTAATTAATATTATTTACCCGTATCCTCCTTATGCTTTCTTTACTTTCTTTCTTTGATTACAAAGACAAACAATTGATTTTGTTTAATGGCTATTTCAGCTTAATCCACTCACATCGCAACTAGCCTACTGACATTTTTTATGTCAAATTGAAAAGTAGACATGCAAATAAGCTCAGTACTTTAGAGTGCATTAAGTCGACCTATTCTATAAAATAAAAATAATAATAATAATAAAAAAATATCTCTGAATTCCTTTAGATATTTTTATTTGATAAAATTGCGAGGGGTGAACTGAAATTGGAATTAGGTGTACACGTCTTCGGAATTATGTGAAATTATTTTCGAATTCATTAGAAAATGGCCCTTCTTCTATTGTCTTCTACTTGGAAGTGGAAGTAGGTGTACACGATATTAGGTCGCGGTCCACCCCTAGTAAAATTGTATCTATTTCTAAGCTAATGATTTTATTAATTTATTAAAAAAATTATTTTATTATATAACATGATGATGAAGATGTAGAAAAATAATATAATGATGTAATTATAATATACACTATTAAATAACAAAGAAGATGGAGACAATAATCTCATTTAATAATGCCTTTATTAGTGAATAGAACTATATTAAATAAATATACCTACTCAAACCCGTGACATTATCAAGTCTTCTCGTCTTAGTATCATATTTCCAGAATATACTATCTAAATGACACGTGTCTCTCAAATAGAGACTAATTTTCATTTGTAATTAAATAATCAACACAAATCGTTTGCCTTTTAGAAACAACTAGTTGAAAGGGAACATTTCTAATTATGATTTTCTTATCGCGCAAGTACAATTGATTAATTACCGTGACTCTTGTTAAAGCTCAGGCTCAAGATTCAATGACAAGGCGTAACTTTTTATTTGTCCAGCGGATTCCTATACATTTTCATTTTTCTAGATAGGTAAAATTTACAGGACTTTCGGGAAGGAAAGTTCAAAACTATGAAAAAGAATGCAGTCTCTTTTTATGAATAAATATTGTTTAATATTTTCGGATTGTGACCAATATAGATTTTTTTAAAGTACCGTATTTAAAATTTTTAAAATCGTATGGAAAGGCAAACTTAATATTATAGCTTTAATAGGTATATTATCAATTATATGTACCATATATTGGTTGAAATCTACTATCTATGGCCGCCAAAACATTTTTTACTTTGTTTTTCGAAATATTATTTTTTTTCTTGCTTCAAAATATTTATCTTTAACAGAATATGATCAAGTATTGTAATCGTGCATGAAAAAAGTGTTTATTTGCTTCTTTTTTTTCGAAATATCTCAAAAACGGCTGAAACTATTTTGATTAAGAAAATTGAGCGAAACCATGGCATTTCGGTCTACAAAAAAGCCCTAATAAGTGAATATCGAAAAAATTATATTTTTCGAGATAATAACTGTTTTGTCAAAATGTCTGTTACTCCGTTAGTGTGTTATTCTGTTAGTCTGTGCGTTACCAAATTTTTGTGGACGATCTAGCTCAAAAACCAGTGTGAATATCAAAACCAAATTTCATATGTAGTTTTGGTGCATTGAGATTAAGAGCTGATTAAATTTTGGTGCAAATCGACCCAAAATTAAGGGGGGGAGGGGGGCTGTAGCATCAAAAAATGAAAATCTTGGCCCTTGTACCAAACTCAACCAAATTTTGTATACATAATCAATGGGCCCCCATTAGTCTAAAAATCTAACCCCCCCTTACACGATTATAAATAATTTTATAAAATATTAAATATAAGAGAGGGGCCAGGGGTGTATGGTAAAGTCATATGGATGGCCACATCAGAACATGCCAATTTATTTGATTTTTTTAATTTTCCTCATCTATAAATTTTCTTTATCTGCTATTACTCTTGAGTGATTCACGATAACCAACTGAAACACTTTTTCAGCTCT
This sequence comes from Forficula auricularia, assembly GCA_024734495.1. NCBI lineage: Eukaryota > Metazoa > Arthropoda > Insecta > Dermaptera > Forficulidae > Forficula > Forficula auricularia. Next base: position 2,317,045 of record JALMQS010000058.1, read on the forward strand.
GAGCAGACTCAATTAAAGATAATTAAATTTAAAGAATCTTAATTTAATTAATTTTCCTATCATTGCGGAGAAACGAAAATAATTCTTATCCTATTAAAATGACAGCAAATTTATCAACTTCTAATGCAAAATGTTTATCAACCATTGGTGAAGGAGTAAACAATTAGAACATCGTATAACTATTATTTAATTTAAATTTAAATTTAATATATTCTATTTTTTCATGTTTAATCTAAACCTAATTCTGGTAATTAATCGATAGAGAACAGCTAATCCTGAGCTCCTTGAAACGATAAAATATTCTAATTATATTATAAGTTCCGTGCCGGAGAATTTTTTAAATGTGACAAAATTATTTTCTCTCCTCAAAAATTATTACTTTTAGATTTTGAAGAATCTATTATACCTGATTTAATTGGGTATCTACATAAAATACAATTTTTTTATAGTTTATCAAATAACTAATCATTATACATTTTTGCAATTGATCGAATTTAAATAAATTATTATTTTGAGCTCAGATAATTTTTTCTTGAGAAATATTATTACGAATTATATAGATCATGTCTTCAATATTCTATTAGAGTAACAACGTGATTCTGGTATAAACCAGTGGCTCAAATAACGTTTTCTTTAAAAAGATCATTATCATACTTGGTTTATTATCTCTGATCTAAGTCCAAAATATCAAATATCACATATCTGCCAAATCATCAATTTGACTATCAAAGTTTCATAAATTGAAAAGTTTTTTTTTCTCGGTAAACTAAATCTTTTCTAATATTTATTCAATTAAATCTAGGAGACAAAAAAAATATAAATAAGCCAACTAAGTTCGAGTCGGACATTATAACAACAATGGTTCCATACCTTATAACTTCCAAAATTCTTGAGATACAACTACATTCTTATTTGATGTTGATTAGAAAAGAATATGAGAATTTGTGAAATTTTTTCAAAATAAGTTAAAAGGCACCTCTGAAACCCCACAGGTTCAAAAATAACGTAAAATCGGCCAAATTAGAACTCTCTCACACTATCATTTTAAATTGCATTAAATTAAAAAAAAAATTCAGCCTAATTATATTTAAAGAGATATTTTTTACATTCCATGATAAAAAAATATTTTTTAATTTTCACTTCACTATAAATTCAATCCAATCTAAAATAATCATTCACCGAAAGTTTTAATATGATTTTTTATTTTAGGTAAAATCAATAATCAATCATCCAGACAGAAATTGTAATGAGAGTAATAATATGGCTCACTTTTAAACGTGACCATAAAAAAGACAAAATCCAAGACTTTGAAATTCTAGTCACTAAGAAATAAAATCATATATATATATATATAAATATATATCAGTGGCGGGCGGCGACTTTTCAACCAGGGGACGATGTCCAAAAAATCCACTTCATTTTTATCAAATTTTATTTTATTCTTAGATCCTTTTTGCAAATTTAATCGAATACGGCATCATAGAATTTTACGTTATTTTTCAAGTTTAACAGTAGATTTTTTATGACACGGTATGAAAATACTCTGAATGTTTTGAAATTTTAGGGATGCGCCCCATCCAAAGGATCCATAGACCGCATGCCACTGATATAATTTACGTATATTCATTTATATAAATGAGTGTATGATGTATGTTTGTTACATCAAACTGATGAGACCCTCATTGATTTTCACTTAAAAAAGTTTAAATATGCATAAGGTATAGAATATTAAATCAGATTATTTCAGAAAAAAATTGATAAAAAATAAAATACAAAAAATTAAAAAATAAAGGATGTAAAAAGAAGATTCTAATAAGGATGACTATTTGATTTGCAGATGATCGGACACATTTCCAAGGCTCATTTAAACCCGGCTGTTACAGCCGCCGCCATCATCCTCGACAACCTGAAACTCCCTCTGGCAGGTGTTTACGTAGTATCTCAGTGTCTCGGGGCTGTAGTTGGGTTTGGACTCCTAAAGGTAATTCTTAATAATATAATAATTCATAATAATTTGAATTTGGTTATTCCATTATATGTATATAACTTAAAAATATATTCATTAAAAATCGTTTATTTTATTTATATATTTACTTTTTATTAACTTAAAAAATAATTAATTTTTCATAAAATTAAACCCGTAGGTAGTCGGAGGAGAAAGATGTGGGGGCTTAGTAAATCCATTCCAGAATTTCGAAAAATAAATATTTTTTAAATTAAATTTCAAAAATCCAATAATCAACGATTCATTTTCCAAACCTCTCAATTTTTGGTGTCTTGGACCTCTTTTACATAAAAAATGGAAAAGACCTGTAAACTGAATCAAATAAACAACAAGAGATCTTTATAAAAAAGTGATACAGATTTACATAAAATTTAAATTAAATTTTTTTTTTAATTATTTTTTAATCAATTTCCTTAACAAATATGTTATTTATATACATATTATAAATTCTGATAAATTTAAAAAAATGTTAAGAATAAAAAACAAATAAATAAATAAATAAAATACTTATTTGATAATTCATTATTAATTAAAAACAAAATGATTATTCTCTACCGCTAATGACCTCTGAAGTCTACATGCCTTGAAAATTACCAATTAAGGTAGTTCTTTCACAAATGCAAAAATTCAAGACGTCTTTGAAACTTGGAATATAAGTCATTAAAAGCATAATACACACACTGTTAAAATTTGAAGACGATTTACCACACCAAACATGAAATAATTGCAATTTAAAATGACATTTTTACATATGGTAGATAGGGAAAGGGTGGGGAAATGATCATTATTTTATTTTTTTTGATTGAAGGACTTTCACCATCTTGATGAAAAACTAATATTTGTTAGAATAAAATATTCGCAGTAACTTAAAAAAAAATAGAAATTATTTACCACGTAGTTTTGATAAAAAACAAAAAAAATCTATTCGGGCGACTATTTTTAGTCGAGGGGATATAAGCATAATGGCTTGGAAACGACCGGAAAATATGTGTGTGTCCGTATAGAGATTTCGTAGTGTGAGTGGACAGTCAGGAAAAAAATACCCTAAAATTTTAGTTCCTTTCATATTTAAAGAGTGGTTACTAGGCTAAAACTTTTGGCGTGGATTGTCGCGAAAGAACCTCCTTAAAGAAAAAATTATACTAAAATCAAAAAGTCATTTTAAAAAAGTGAAATTATATAGACCAGTGTTTTTAGAATAATGTTTTTATAGGTACATTACTTATTTATAAATTTTTCTAATTATTCTACTCATTGTTCAATTTCAATATATTGGTCTACATATATGAATATAAAAATATTAAAATTGCATTTGTAGATCGGTTCGACGAGCCAGGACAATTGAATATTTTTTTCTGATGCTCATTGTTCATTCATGGAAATTAAACAACTGATTTTTATAATTAATTGATAAAAATTAAGAATATTATCTATAGATAATGATACGTCACGTATGTGTAAATGAGAATATCTTAAGCTAAATTAAAAAAAAAAACAATTCTATGGTCACAATCTAAGATTTTAGGAGAAAATTGTTAATATTGAATGTAAATTTTTACTTTATCCAATGCGAAGCATGGGGAAAGTATTGTAATTTTGTAAAGAAATGAGTATCTATTTGAGAAAGAAAGATTGAATTTTTTCTCAAAAATCAATTTGTGATATGAAATCAGTTAATTTTACGAACATGAATTTAAATCATTTATCAAAGATTTTAATAGATATGTTTATAGTATATACATAGGAGGGTCTTGTCCTCTCGGGAGTCGAACCCAATCACTAGTACGCTTTCCGGGGAGTAGTCAGACCCTTAGACATCACCTCCAAACATGCAACATATAACTAAGCCAAGTATATATATGTAGTATATGTTGCATATTTGGAGGTGATGATCTCAAGGGTCTGGACTAGTTGCCCGGAAAGCGTACTAGTGCTTTTTTTTAATGCAATCGAATGCAAGAAGAAGATCTCGAAAGACCCTTGCATTACTGAAGAGAAGGGAAAGTTGATTAAGTGAGAGGGTGTAGACGAAGGTGTCTATGCACTCCGGTTTTGAAGGTTTGAAGATTATAAGTGCTGGGAAAGATGGAGCCTGGGAGAGAGTTCCAGTTCCTTGAAGTCATGGGGATATATGTATTGGCGAATGAAGTGGTCCGGCACTTTTCTAATTTGACCGCGAAAGAGTGTTGGGAGTCGGCGAAACGCGTGCTACGTGCAAAGCATGCTTTGGGGGGAATTATTGATTTTATCTCATCAGAGCACCTGCCGTGATAGTATCTATAGAAAAGGGAAAGGGCAGAGACATTTCTTCGATGAGCTAGCGAGTCGACGGAGTCGGTGAGGGTAGAATCGTCAATTAGCCTGACGGCTCGTTTTTGAATTGTATCCAGGATAGCAAGAGAATATTTAGAGACTCCTCTCCATTGATGAGAGCCGTATTCGAGACAGGGGCGTTGTAGATCGTGAGAAGATGTGGGGGCTTGTAAAATCGCTTGGACCTGAATAAGTAGCCAATCTTCCTTGCTGCAGATTTAGCCACAGAGGAGATATGTTAATTCCAAGACAGGTCAGATGCGACACAGACGCCCAACATGGATAGGCCGTCACACATTTTCAGGGTATTCGAATCGAAGTGAATATCAGGGAAATTTTTATTTTCGCGCCTAGAAATTAGACAACATTGAGTCTTGTTTGTATTAAAGTTAACTAAATTTTGAGACCCCCATTTATTTATGTGCTTGGATTTGACTCCCGAGGGGACAAGACCCTCCTACATGCAATATAAACATATCTATTAAAATCTTTGATAAATGTCCTAAATTCATGTTCGTAAATATAAAAAATAATTAAATCAGCTGTTAGGACACATTTATCAAAAAACGGATAAATTTAAATTACACAGTATTGATAAAAATTGTTATATTATTGCTATAAATAATTATGAGATGTTTTCCATAGGCATTTTATATATTTCAAAATTCTTTTCGATCTAACAAATTTTTGCAACCTTGTAGTTTACTTACGAAAGATTTAACTAGTAATCAATATCTAATCTAAAGAATGTTGAATGGATGACAAGGCATCGTAGAATGTAAAATTTTTATTTTTACTATTATTTTTTAAAGCATTATCTATAAATGTTATCGATAATGGTATATCTGTTGATTCTATAGTACTATACATATACTAAAAGTAATTGAAAAATAATTAATATTGTTATTTTTTTATTTGGCTTCGGGTCTAAGCCATTTAGCTATGCTCAACAATACAATTACACAATTTTTTACAAGCAATTAAATGTTATAGATAATAAAACAATTTACAAAAGATAAAAAAAATAATAAAATAAAAAGTTATAAAATTTAAAATAAATATTTAAGGTAGTTGTTTCGCGAGAAAACTAGCAAAAATTTAATGCTAGAGTATATATGGTAGAACAGACAATAAGGATTCATAATCCATAAGCCCAAAACTTTTTGCTGTTTATGTACCACTAATAGCCAATCCCGTGCTCGTTTGATATTTTTATCAAAGAAATGACAGAAAAAATACATTATAAAGGTCGATTTATTAAACAAAAATTTCTTAATATTCAAATAAAAGCTGTTGCGACAAACGTAAAAAAAGTACAAAAGTTAATCCACTTTTTAGGTTAAATATATGCGTTGTTGCTGGATTGTTTTTAGTGTAGATTTTTTATTATACATTTTTCATTATTTATTCATTATTATCTCAGAAACTGTGTTTGTAATTATGAATTAAAAATTTTCTTAAAAAGTGTATTAGTTATTGTTTAATGTTGGTTTAGTTTTTTATAACAATGGTAAGAAGAGTTTCTTAATTATAATTAAATATGTATGTAAACTTTCCGGTATCCCTTATAGAACAATGTATAAGAGTCTGAAAAACTCTATCTTTTGAATTTAATATCTCCGGAACTATATTGTTCTTAAAAAGTATTTAAATAATAATCTATCTAAATTTCAAAAAACTACATTAAATAGAAGGAAAAAATAATAATAAATGTTTTCTAAATTTATTTAAATTCGAGTAGTACCATAATACTAAAATTGTAATTGAGTGAATTTCTGTAAATAAATAATAGATGCTGACACCTGAAGATTTTGCTATGGATCCTTTATTGAACTCCACCTGTAGTTTCTGCATGACGATTCCGTCTCCGAAAATCTCCGGTATGCAAGCCGTCAACATCGAGTTCATGGCCACTTGCGCTCTCATCTTCGTTCTCTGTGGCTGTTGGGACCACCGAAATGCCCATCTGGGCGATTCCATCCCTATCAAGTTCGGTCTGACCATTGCAGGTCTCGCTCTAGCAGCTGTAAGTTCTCTTTTTTATGCAAATTTAATTATTAATAGAATTATCATTATAAGTATTTTTTAAGGCTGGTGCACAGGAGACTTTTTCTGCTACTTGCTCCTAACTTGTTCGTCCTACTTGCAATTTGAAGCTAGCTCAGTCAGGGTGATTTTTCGCCTATTGGGTTCACACGAAGCTTTTTCAGAAAATTTTCAAGTTATCCGGCTAGGTTGCGCGCGCATGCTTTGAGCAAAACAGCTGGTCTATCATCTTTCAGTTTCAGCTCAGATGCAAACAAAAATGGCTGACAATAATATTATTGTAAAAATTATCAATCGGAGACGAATTTGGAAAGCATATACTCTTTATTCATTGAAGTAAAGAGTTAAACAGTGAGAAACAAAATATCAGCTGTTCTGTGATATCAGCTGATGCATTTGACCAATGACCATGTCACCCACATGATAAAATAATGCTTATCGATTGGCTGGCCACTTCCCGGTCCAATTAGCTAAACTTTTTTTTTAGAACATGCCCTATCTTTTGAATCAAGCAAGCATGGTATTAAGACAGTCAGGAGTGACGTCATTTCGACCCTCTCCATGCCTCCAAATTGACAACTAGCCGAACAAATTAGGAACAAGTAAGAGAAAAAGCTCCGAGTGAACCGGCCTTTAGAGACGGGCTGGTAAGTGAGGGAGAGGTACAGCGGCGCAACCAGGATTTCATCCCGGGGGGGGGGGGGGGGCAATACACACACACACACGCACATATATATAAACATTTTCGTAAAATCCCAAAAATAATATTGAAGTAATTATAGGAGACGGACTGATAAGTGAATTGAGTGGATATTGATGAGGCAGTCCAAAAAAAAGAAGATAATTTATACTATCTTTTTATCCAATGCTACATTCCTCTCTGTCTCATCTTTCAGGAGAAGTAACAATAATATATCGTATTTCATTCTCAGCAGAATTATGCTGTAGTGAAGAAGGAGAGAATTAGGCACCGAAACTTCGGTTAAGATAGTCTAAATTATCTTCTCTCATGAATATCCACTCAATTCAAAAATAATGTTTTGGCAATTTCAAAGTTAAAAATTTAATTTAATATTATAGTTCAAAGTCTTGTCTTTAAATGATTAAACTTTGAAATTCTCATTTGTTCATTTTTCCTTGTCCTGGGTGGGGGGGGGGAGCTAAAAGGACTGAAGCCACAGGAGAGATAGCCCAGTATAATGAACAATTTACAAATTAAATAATTTATTGGAAAGTGGATTTTAAACTAATAAAATATGATTTATATGGTTCTTTAATGTTTAAAAGTTTTCATTATTCTGGGCTGCCTCTCCAGGAAATTCCATTAGAAAATATCGGTGGCGTGAATAGGACCACCCTCCTCATCCTGGAATGGATTCTTTTGGTACTTTTCTTTTTAAAAAATTTCAAAATTGAATTGTAATGTATTTCTTTTACTCAAATTCAAAAGCATTGATGATTTATTGGTTGTGGCTATCCAGAAAAAATAGTTGAGTAAATAAATTTTATTGTTATTATTTGTTATTATTATTTTAAAATTGCATACATTCTAAACATATTAATTTATATGCTTAACTTCACACATTCTCATTTTCCAAAATATTATGGATTGATAATATCCCCAAATAAACGATCTACCAGTACCAATCATTCCAATAAATTTAAATATATTGAATCATGGTTAAATAAAAAAATAATTAGAATATTAAATTTCATCAAAATTGGTTTAGTCATTTTCAAGATATTTAAAAAAACTAAAAAAAGTACTAATGTTTGCGGGCCGATGTGTACCAAAAACTATCAGCTCTTCATTTTGTTAAAATAATGGTAGGTTTTCAATTACATTTCAATCGGTGCAACGGTGTGGAAAAAATCGTGGACGGAAAAAATGATAACATCCATCCATCCATCCGCACGCACTTCCTGAAAAAACGGCACTTTTTGGTCTCTCGACGAGACCCCATGTAATTTTTGACCAAACCGTCCCGTGTTAAAATTTAACCTAATTGAATACTACAATTTTTACTTTAATTGAGTCCATGGGTTCCGTAGTCTTTACCTGAGGACCTTTTGAAGTCGCGCTTGCCGCGAGACCGATTACAATACTTTCCCCATGCTTCCCATTGGATAAAGTAAAAACAGCAATCATTTCAAAATTTGTTAATTCGCTTATTTGATTTGAGTTCAGAAGATGACACCATTCGTTGAAGACCTATGTATATAAATGATAAAATATAGTAAATAAATAGTATAAATATAGTAGTAAAATGTTTCTAATTTATTTGGAAGAAAAAAAGCTAGATAGCTAACATATTAATTAATTACATACTAATATTGAAATTAATTTTTAATATACGAAATTCAGTTTCTAGTAGTTATTCTTCTATATTTTTTATGTGTACTTATTTAATTGTTTATATTTGTTTTAGGGTCCCTACACAGGCTGCAGTATGAATCCAGCAAGATCACTTGCTCCTGCACTCTGGAATGGAAATTGGGAGCGACATTGGGTAAGAAAATTTAATTTTTTGATTTTAATTACAAAACCAGTTTCTCATTAAAGTATGTGCAATTTTAAATGGATTTTCTAAATCTCAATTCAAAATAAAAGTCTCCAAAATCAAATCATTATTCTTCTTGCACAATTATTATTATACTTATTTTCATCCCCTGTGGCGCGGAGCTGCGTTAGTTTGTAAAAATATATATACCTTTAAAATAATTAAATAACTACCAACCATCTTATCATATTCAAAGCCTATAGAGAATCACTGAACTTTGCTAAAGCGGGGTAAATTTTTAGATGGGTGACCTGTTGACATGTGCACAGCCTTTCAAATTCCAGTCTTGTTTCGTACATTGGAGTGGTTTAAAATGAACTTGCGATTAATTATTTACAGTAGAAATTTAACGGAATCCCCCTTAAGCCCAGCGGGTCAATGTAGTAAAAAGCATATTTTATTTTTTTTTATTTTTACATTTTAACAAAAGACTCATTATTTTTAATTTAACGATTAACTTAGTAATTTGATTGAAATATTCCAATGGCTCTATGCACATTAATTTGTACCCCCCCCCACCCTTTCCATACCAATTTCTTCTTTTATAAAATTATAAAATGCCTACTAAAATAGACCTAAAAAGGTGCTTTACAGCTAAACTTACAAACACAAGGGAGTCGTTAATTGTTAAAATCTTTGAAGGTTCTTAAATTTTTCGGATTAATTTTACATCACTATTAGTATTAATACATTTGAACCTAAATTCTTTATAGGCTTAATATATTATTTGTAGTGAGTAGAAGGAGTTATTCAGCTAGATACACCGGGTACAATAAAATTCCCAGAATAAAGGCGTTTGACTGAATTTATCGGCTATCTAGTTTATTGGGAATTATACAAATATTACCTTAAGTAGGTACATATGATTGTTCCTGGTTTTGTCAACAATACAAAATTAAACTTCATATATTATTTAATGTTGTACTGGACTCTGAAATTGGCTCCAGTACAACACTAAATATATGAAGTTTATCTTATTGTTGGGAAAACCAGAAAAAATCACATCTACCTACGGTAATATGTGTATAATTCCCAATAAACTGAAGATGGCCCGATAAATTCAGACAGAAACGTCTTTATTCTCTGAATTTTATTGTACCCGGTGCATCCTTGCTTTGGCTGAATAACTCCTTCAACCCATTACAAATTTATCACAGCATCGATCTCCAATAACATTAATATTATTATTATTGTAACATATTTTTTGTTCAAGCTCTGAATGCTTATTGAGATATGTTTTTTATTTAATTGTATCACTAATTATTACTTTACTATACAGGGTATGGTCAAGTAATGTAATCGTGCATGAAAAAAGTGTTTTTTCCTTATTTTTTTCGAAATATCTCAAAAACAGCTAAAACTATTTTGATTAAAAAAATCGACCGAAACCATGGCATTTCGATCTACAATAAAACTCTAATAAGTGAACATCGAAAAAATTATATTTTTCGAGATAATAATTGTTTTGTCAAAATGTCTGTTAGTTAGTCTGTCTATCTGTTAGTCTGTTCGTTACCAAATTTTTGTGGACTAGCTAGCTCAAAAACTAGTGTGAATATCAAAACCAAATTTCACAAGTAGTTTTGGTCCATTGAGATTAAGAGCTGATTAAATTATGGTGCATATCGACCCAAAATTAAGGGGGTGAAGGATGGTTAAAAATTAAAAATCTAGGCCATTTGAGCAAACTTACCAATGTATACATAATCAGTGGGCACTGAGGAGTCTAAAAATGCAAAAACTAACCGCCCAAAATGGGAGGGGGGTCAAAAAATGAAAATATTGGCCATTTACCAAACTCAACCAAATTTTGTATACATAATCAGTGGGCACCCAGGAGTCTAAAAATGGAAAACTAACCCCCCCTCCCCTACATGATTATAAATAATTTTATTAAATATAAGAGAGGCGCCAGGTTGTATGATAAAGTCAAGTGGATTGCCACATCAGAACACGTCAGCTTATTTTTTTCCACTTTTGTGCATTCCTTCTTCAGTCCCTTCAGACATTTTGCGCTATCGCATGTCCACGCAGGTTGAAAATGGCTGAAATATTCTATAATTTACCAACCCTAACAAAAAATTTAATTTATCTAATAGATATCGAAAATATCTTTTTACTTGTTTAAATTACTTGATTTAATATTTACTATACCTATATTATTTTCTTTATTAATCAATTTTGTTTTGTTTATAGGTTTATTGGGTTGGTCCACTTACCGCTGGTTTCATAATGGCTTCATTCTATAGATTGGTTTTCGAAAGAAATCCTCGAAAGGCTACGACAAATGAAAATCACGAAGAACCTCGAGTTGAAGAGACACCACTGACCCAAGTGATCGACGGAGAAGCATCTCGAGAAAGAAAAATTGACTCATAAATGAAAAACCAGCAAACGCTAGTTTTATCGATCATCTAGAAAATGCCAAATACCAAAGGAAACCTTTCCTTGCCATTTGTTTTTTTTGTTATTCCATCAGTTAAAATTATTTTCCAGGAAAAGAACAATTTAGTACAATTTGGAAAAAAAAATTCATGGTTATATGATTTTTAATTAAAATCAATGGTTCCCAATTCATCCAAAAGATATAACAAAAGCTTTTATTCGCAAACATTCATTAATCATCTTTATCATTTATTATTATTTTTGTTCTCTTTGTTTTTTAGTATAACATTGATCATTTATTATAAATAAATTACTAACACTTCATTTTTAATATTCAAAGGGAGAGAAATCCTAATCAAAGATTCATTTATAAGTGCCTTTCGATTCAAAATACCACTTTATATCATATGTTGTGAGTTTTAACCATAATTTATCTGAGTTTTTATTATAAAACTCATAAAAACTATACATGTTTTTACTTTATCCAAAGCAAAGCATATAAATTATTGGATTCGATCTCGCGCAAGCGCGATTTCAAAGGGTCCTCAGGTAAAGACTACTGAACTCATGGTCTCAATCAAAGTCACAAATTGTAGTATTCATTTAGGCTGAATTTTAGCATGTGACGATTTTGCCAAAAATTACATAGGGTTACGTCCAGAGGTCAAAACGTGCGATTTTTTTCATTTATTCCATGCGGATGGCTGGATGACTGGATATTACCCATCTTTTCGTCTACGATTTTTTCCACACAGTTTAACCGATTGATATGAAATTGAAAAGCTACAATTATTTTAACAAAATAAAGCGCTGCTTAGTTTTTGGTACATATCGGCCCACAAACATTTGTACTTTATTCCAGTACGTTTTTAGTTTTTTTTTTTTTAAGATCTTTAAAAGCAATTTTAATGAAATTTAATATTCTAATTAAGTACCCTGGGAACCACAAACAAGGTTATATTAAGTTTTTTTAGTAAAATTATATTTTAAAGTACATTACCTTAGAGTAAGAGAGTACCTACTTTTTTTTTAATTTATTAATTTGATCGGTTTAATATTGCTCATAGTCAAAACATCAAAAATGGAATGTAATAAGGTTATTCCTCTATTATTAGATATGAATGGATCGTTATTTTTTATTTTAAGTCAACATGGACCTCAAATAGCCAGTGATATCTGATTAATAATAAAGGAATAAATATATTAATATTTCAAATGACTTTGGATAGAGTCTAGCAACGATCGTTGCAGTTTAGTCGAATAGAAATATTTTTATAATTTGTAGATATTATTCTAGAAGGATTCTTTCACTTGGGATAGTACGAGACTCAAGTATAGAGAAATGTTTTCAAGAGAATTCTCTTTTAAATATAATTAATAATAATTACGAATTTTACTTACTAAGCTCAGTTGGAGATCACAAGACCCTGGTTAACCAAAGTATCTAATTCACTAATTTTTTGTTTTTTTATGGTTAGGGATGTCTTTTTTTATCTGATCTCTGGATTTAAATACCCACGATAATTCAAGAACGGCTTATAAAGTTTTATTTGTTTTAAAAATTTTTGAGGAACCTTAACCAAAAACTGTTTCAATTTTCAGTTGAAAAAATTTAGAAAATGCAAGTTGACAGAATATAGAAATTGAGCATGGTTAGCCATGCAAAATGGCTTAGGCCCGAAGCAAAAAAAATAATAAATAAGAATATAGAAAGCTGAAATCTATCATACATATTGGACTATTGAGCAAAGATTCAACTTTAGCTCAAAATAAAGTATAAATGCTTCTCGGGCGGCTAGTATATTGAAATTGATTTCACACATGATAACTTGTTGATAAAGTTCGGAAACATTCTCGAAATGATTGGACTCGCCTAGCTTCTACGCAGCTTCTAATCTCCTCCGCCGAAATGGTTGTCTAAATACAGGCGCACGTGAAATATTCAAATTAACGCTTTTACTTACTGCTAAGTTTAAACATGAAATCCGAAAGATCTTTTGCATATTTTAACTACTACTGTCATTGATGTATATTTTATAATTCGTGCTGTGGAATTACTTTTTTTGTTTTATGTAGTGCTAAGTGCCAAAACAAAGATACACTATAAGAGATGAAATTTAATATTCTAATTAAGTAGCCTGAGGACCACAAAAAAGATTATATAAAGTTTTTAATAAAATGATATTTTAAACTCCTTTACCTTAGAGTAAGATAGTACTTTTTTAATTCTTTAAAATTTATTCATTCGATCGGTTTAATATAGCTCATGGTCAAAACATAAAAAATGCAATGTAATATGTTTATTCCTCTAGTATTAGAATAAGAATCGATCGTTAATTTTTATTTTAACTCAACATGTACTTCAAATAGCCAGTGATATCTTATTAATAATAAAGGAATAAACATATTAATATTTCAAATGACTTTGGATAAAGTTTAGCAACGATCCGTCGCAATTTATTTTTTAATGAAAATGTTTTTAAAATGTATATTTGTAGATATTTTATTGGAAAATTAATTAATTAAATTTTTAGTTTTAATTAAATTAGAAAATTTATCTAAGGCACAAACAAAAATAATTTTTCATTTAAATTAATAAAACGAATTAAATGTGATTTTCAAACAGGTACATTATAAGACTAACACAGTTAAATACATTTAATTAATGTTCATGTATTTAATATTCTTTAAATTTTGAAAACTATTTTTGAACTTAAATACAAAGATGTAATATTTTCGATTCCAGATAAATTAATGTTATGAAGTGCCAGGCACACTAGAAGGCCTGAATATCCCAAACAACCTAAATATAAATATATTCAATATATCCATATTTAATTAACTAGTTTGCACATTTAGAAGAGATGGGAATAGTTTTCAAGCTCTTCGTTTGGACTTGGATGATTAAAAAAATAATTTTAATTCCTTATCAAAATTAATGAAGATAAATACTTTTTATTTAATTATCTTTTAAGAATGACAAGTATGAGAATTGAATTGAAAATGGATTATTTATATAAAAATTAAGGAAAAAAATATTAAATCCGTACATATTACTTATAAATATAATATATTTCCTTAAGGACACAACTATTTTTATATTATTTTTATAAATTTAATTTTACTCTAGTAATATATTATATAAAATGAATAAAATTAAAATGCAATTTTTTTATATATAAAAATAAAATATATTTTAAATATTTAGTTGTTTTATTAACATTTATTACAATATTAATCTTCTTCTTCTTCTTCTACTTCTTTGTAGTGTTGTGCGCCAACCCTTGCTTGTAAGGTTTGGTGCGGTTTGAGCCTATCCGGAAAAGATTAGCTCGGTAACGTGTCGAAGGATGAGTTCTTCTGCCCGCGCTCTGGTGCCAACAGTGGTGGTGTCCTGCTGAAGAAGGTCTTTAGGGGTAGTTGATCAAAAGACGGTTTCGGTTTTACATGGTAGTTTATTAAAAAGGTTCCGAGGCTTGTGCCTTGATTACATCTATCTACGGAGAGCGACTGGCGGAGAGTGTCCCTGGCAAAGATTTGGGAGTCACTGGTCTCTTGGAAAGGAGAGGGTTGGTCTTTTAATTAATCTTAATGCAAGCTGGCATTTCTTTTCTAGGTTGTGGATAATGGTTTCTTCGGCGCCTCCCACGTGCTGCAAGCTAGTATATTTCAAGTGGTGAAATATATCAGGCGTTGTAGGAAGATTGCCAGGACAGCAATTTATCAATAATTAGGAAATTAAGATTTGAAAAAATACCGTGAGAATATTAGGGTATTCTCAAGGGCCGAACCACAACAGTAGGCTTGGTAGCCTGTTCGATTTTCCGAGAAAGTATACATATATCCAATGTTCATTCTTCAATTTTGTGACCATCTTTTGCTCCTACTGCCTTCAGGACGGTTTGCCGTTACGTTTTTCGGCAGCACGTTTTCGTCCATCCGTTCCACATATGCTGCCCCATTTTCTTCTGTGCACCCCAACCCAGTCCACGATGTTCTGAATCCCACATGTTGCCCTCAGGTCTTCGTTTTTCATTTTATCCTTGTATAGATCTAATGACCCTCATTTCTGCCTTCTGAAGTAATTATGTCCCGGTTGTGTCAGCCCTGGTTTATATTCCGTATGTAATAACATGCCTCACTATCGTCTCATAGATTTTTCCTATACTTTCCAAGGACATATATTTATTCTTCCAGATTACATTATTAAGACATCCCGCTATACGCGTCCCTTTTTTAAGTAATATTTGGTGCTTTAGATTGCTCGGACATTAAGGCAATGTTGGATTAAAATCTGAATTTTTAATATGTTATTAATCGATAATAAATACGTATAAAATAATTTTTTGAAAAAGATCTGACCAAAGGTTTTTGTGTAATTAATTATTAAAAATGGGACTTTTAACACGTAGTGAATAGGGAATATTGGTTGAAAGCAAATATTGCGATTAATCTAGTCAATTCGTATGATGAGAAAAAACAAAAAACTTTTATTTATATAGATAAATTATCGTAGGTAACGTTAAAAAAAACTTTCTTACCAAGGGTTTTGTAAATATTCAAATCTAAATGATCGAAAATATTAGTCTGCTTCAACTTAAAAATAAATAAATCACGTGACTCGAATCAAAAGACATTTATTTATTATATTTATTAATTAAATTATTTCATATTTCCAATTAAATATGATATTAGCTAAGATCTAAATAATTAATTTATGTATTGAAGGAGACAATAAAAGATTGTGTCTTCTGCTGGAAATATAAATTTTATTTATTTATAACGAGACTATAGTTTTGAACGCCACCTACAGCCAAAATAATAAAACAAGTATAAATTTCAATTCTTAACTTGCCCACCCTGAAAAGTTTCTTAACCTAACCACATGAAATATTTTGACCTTTCATTCATAAATTAATTCCTGTGAATCCTTTGTAATAGACTGATGAAGAGGGCAAAGCCCTCGAAACTATAGTCTCGTTATAAATAAATAAAATTTATAATTCCAGCAGAAGAAAACTCTTTTATTGTCTCCTTCAATATATAAAAATTCTGCTACTCTCGGCAAAAAAAACCTTTTCAATTTAATTAATTTATTTATTAAAAATTTTTTAATTTGATTCGAAAAAAAATTTAGATTTTATTTTGACTCTTGCGGGGTACTGTCCGAGCAGTATCTCTAACTTCTAAATTCAAGTCCCTATCGCCAAGGGATATTTCAGCCCTGAAAATAATTGAATCTAGGGAATTGCTCTTGTTCATTTAGTGATCCATGAAATCGTCGATAGCTGCAAGGCAGATGTTTCATATTTACTTACCATTAGACATTTTGTTTTGTATGTTAATATTTTTCTATTTATATTAAATGTAGAAAGTATAAGCTCTCGTATAATATTTCTTTAAAACAGCTTTATAGATAAGAATACCATGAGCTCGCATGATTTACTATATTCCTTTCTTGTGGTCCTAGTTATAGTGCTTCGCATAGAACTAGAATAAAGAAAAATTTGAAACCTTGTCACAATTATAGGAATTTCACAGCTCAATAAATGAATAACTCTCAGGGTAAATAACAAAAGATAATAGCAGGAATGGAGATGAATAATAAATGCCCCTTACAAAACTCATTACCCCTTTATGTAATTTATAAATTAGAAATAAATTATTTAAAAAATTGAAAAATTTAAATGATGTAGTTTATTGAGATTATCTATTTAGATTTTAACAATTTCTAATTACTGGTTATAGAAATGAAACTGAACCACGAACTGATATGTATTTTTCATGTGATATTATCCCAATGTTATTTTCCCGTAATATATTTACCTTTGGACCATTGGAAATGAGATAAATTTCCAATAATGAGTTGCTCTTTTATTTGATAGTTGACTCAATATTTTTGAAATATATTATATTAACTATTTATTTACAGAGCAAGAGAAATGTTCTATCAAATTAAATAATAATAATAATAGTTAGAATCTAAAACCTCATACTTGTTTAAAATTAATGTGGTATTTTGTTGAGAGTTGCTGAGCATTTTTATTAAAGTGGATATATTTTTTTTTGAGCTGTATAGTTTCGATTATTTTTGTAAAAAGTTTAATTATAAGTCTAATTATGCATAATAATTAATATTACTTTTCAGGCTTTGAGATTAAACTCAAAATTATTTATATTAAGCAGAAAGAGGCAATATATAAGAATAACAATAATAGCTTTAACAGCTACATATCTAAAGCAAAGATATACTATTACAACTTTTGCTTGGCTTAAGCTGTAAATAGGTTTATATATATCAGAATTTCTCAAACTTTTCCTATCAACGAACACTTCATAAATCCTGAAATTTTAACGGAACACTTTCTTTATTTAAAAAAAATAGATATTGGCTAAATTATCAAGTATTAGAGGTGTTCGTTATCTGTAAATAAGAATAGTATATACATCAAGGGAGAGAAATGCATTATTTTACTCAATGTGCAATTTGTAGCCAGAGGGGAATACTATTTTTTTCACGAACTCATATTTAAAACGAATATTCAAATAAAATATTGACACATTAATTTTTCACAATCAAATTAAATTAAGTATACCATATAGTTGCATAAAAAATCAGAAAAATATAAAATCATGAGCAACATTACCTGGGTGATTTGAAATGGATTGACCCAATTTTATTTTATTCTTCGCTCCTTTTTGCAAAATTTATCCGTAACCACATCATAGAATTTTTCGTTATTTTTTTCAAATAGAATATTAGATTTTTTTTATCAATTGATATTTAAACAGAGTGGATAAATCTATGTCTTCACTTTCACTTCAGCTTCATCTTGGTGATGTTTCAATTCTTTTTCATAGTTAAAAACCGACTGACGCGCCTCGTAAAAGGCATAATGCAAATTAAATGTATTAAATCACGAATGAAGATAAATAGCTTGCTTATTGTAGCTTTTAAAAATGTCAGAAACGCGGAGAAAATTATTTTAAACTATGATTTTTTTCTCTTTCTGTTTCTGAAATCAGAGGAGCCACGATAGCCCTAGAACGGAAAGTCAATAAGTTCGTTTGTATCAATACATAATAGTGATTAGATTTCTGGAAAATCTATTTCCAAAGGAAGAAAATATTTTTTTTGCAACGAAATTTTCTCTGGAGAGAGACGGCGGGGACTGGTAGTGAAATTTTAATTGAATGTAATGGGAAGGTAGCCCAGAGGTAGTGAGGAAAGAAAAATTAAATACATATATCAAATAAGGTGTAATTTATTGGAATCCTTCCTCCTTTCTTAAGAAAAGGAGGGAAAAAAAATGTTTTTCTATGCCTTTGTTAAAAATCAGGAAAGCTTTTGGAACACTCACTGTGGAGAGAAGAAGGAAACATTTTATTTGTTTCATTCATTGACCCCTTGAAACCCTGAAGAAGGAGGGAAAAATCCTCCGAAACGTCGGTTTGAAAGGAAAGGAGGAAGGATTCCAATAAATTACACCTTATTTGGATATGTGCTAATTTTTTCTTTCCTCACTACCTCTGGGCTGCCTTCCATTACATTCAATTGGAAGAAAATATTTTTGAATTATTCTATTGAGATTTTAACAAGATGTTATATTATAGTATAACCATAAATGAACTATTTATATACAAGTTTATTAATAAGTACTAGGGCAGCTCTAGTGTACCGAGTCTTAAAAAAGTTTTCACTTTTTTATTATTTAATGTGCGGGTCAGCGATTCTTTCATTAGAATCTGATCGATGAAAATAATTACAAAGGGCGTGGATAGAATCATCTCTCTTTCTTTAGAGCTTTCAAGGTGCCTAATACAAGTTCAAGCCTGTTTCAGACGAGTATAGATTAATTTCTTAATTTCTATTATTCTAGGAATGGCCTTTTGAACTCGGACCAAAACGATATTCGATATATACAGAGAGAGAATATTCAATTGGACTTAATTAAAGCAAATACTTTAGCCCAAAAATCTTTTAGTTCGTCTTTCACGATTAATTTTTTTAATCCAATTTATAGATTTTAAATGAAAGTCATGGGTGAATCCATATAAATTAATTCACTTTTTAATCTCATAAAATCAAAGTATTTTCCACAAGATAGCTGAAGTGATTAAAATAGGAAATTTGGAATAAATTTGCTAACTTTAAAAAGCTCCGTAAATTTTAAATTTTATATTTCTTTAAATGACTTAGTCGTATAGAACCTATTTATTGAAAATTTTACAAATTTTCAAACATAACACGGATGAAATTACTCTTGATATTTTAGAATTTGGGGGATGCGTCGCATCCATAGCATCCATGGACCGCAAGCCATTATTTATCTTAATATATATAAATCTCGTGTCACAATGTTTGTTGCTCAATGGACTCCTAAACCACTGAACCGATTATAATAAAATTCGCACACCATGTGCAGTTTGATCCAACTTGAGAGGTAGGATAGTTTAAATCTCAAATTATAGTCGCAATTTTAATTTATTGCTAATTATTTGTCTGTTATTATTTGACAGTCACAATTTCCAAATGATTCTAACAGATGTCGATACCTTTCGACTGGGTTGAGTAAGTAATCAATAGATGGCGCTGCTATGGTAAATCTACGAACGTGTCATATAAGCTACATTTTAACAGCATAATTACCACGTGTTGTTGACGCTATAAAATTAATTAAATTTATTTTGTAGTGAACGAAATACCGTATAATTCAAATATTTCCACTTTTTAAATTTTTGGTGTTAGCATAGCCGGCCACATAGATTGACCATAAATATGCGAGTACAATTGCAAAATGATCCATCAGCACAAATATTTTCCGAACAACTACTAGATATTGGGAACGGTAAAATAGAACTGCAACCAAATACGCGATGCATTAAACTACCAGACAATTTTTGCACTGTTGTTCAGGATAAAAATGAATTGATTCAGAGTATTTTCCCGGATATACAGAATAATTATTTGAATCATGAATGGCTCAGTCAACGGGCGATTTTGGCAGCCAAAAACGTTGATGTTGACGAAATTAACTTCCAGATACAACAGTTGTTACCAGGCGATCTGATGTCTTTTAAATCAATCGATACTGTTGTTGATGAAAATGAAAGTGTAAATTTTCCGATTGAATTTTTAAATTCATTAGATATCCCTGAATGCCACCACATAATCTTCGATTAAAGATTGGTTCCCCTATTATTCTCCTCCGTAATTTGAATCCACCTCAATTATGTAACGGTACGCGTTTGGTCATCAAAAAGATCACCGGAAACATTCTTGAAGCAACCATTTTGGCTGGGAAGTTTAAAGGAAAAATGGTCCTGCTGCCACGTATTCCGATGATACCATCAGATTCTACCATACCCTTCAAAAAGTGCTACAGTTTCCAATTCGTTTAGCTTTCGCCATGTCTAGTAAATAAATCTCACGGTCAAACAATGTCCATTTGTGGTTTAGATTTGGAAAATCCATGTTTTTCTCATGGGCATGTTGCGTGTTCACGTGTTGGGAAACCGTCGAATCTATTTGTGTTAGCTAAAGACAGGTTAACTAAAAACATTGTGCACCGATTGGTGTTAAATTAAATTGAAATTGAAAGTATTTATAATTCAAAAAATAGATATTAATGTTTAAAAGTTTAAGACTGTCTGCCTTGCCTACCTCATTCATGAGTTTAAGCGTCACATGTTATTTACTGTATTATACTGTAATATACTTATTTGTTATAAAATTAAATGGAAATAATAAATCTGATAAATTTTTATTTTGTATTGATTTCTGCTTAATATCAAGTGTAAGAACATTTTAATTAATTGTGTTCAACGTACTTCCCCTTCAAATCTCAATCCAGTGAATTTGTATACCAACATCAACATTTTCGTCTTTGTTCGTAAATAATTTCATTGTACTAAAGGGTTATAGTAGTAGAAAGTCAAATAAGGAGATCACCATATTTTTTTACAAATACTATCTGTGTGAAAAAGCATAGTGGACTCCGTGACTGATGTTCTCTTATCGTTCCTCTTAGATTGTTTACTATAATGTAATATAACAAAAACTTTAGCCACAGCAACGCGTGGCCGGGTCAGCTATATATATATATATATAAAAAAAAAAAAAAACAATTTACATAAAAGGTAATCAATTTTGGACACCTCATACTTTCATTCCGAGACGCCGCCCGCCAGGGCAACCCGCCCGGAGGGCCTAGCTGGGACAGGCGTGCCGGAGGCACGCCGGGTACAGCTAGTAACATTATATATTTATAGATATTTTATGAATTTAAGACCATATTTTCAAATCCCTTATATAGTCTACAATAAATATTTTACACTAATATTTAATATCTCTTTTTAAGTTAATAATTGAAATGAAGTTTAGAGGTAGCAAGAAAGTATACTAGATTATTCAAATGGGGATATTTACATCCAACAGAATATTGATAAATAAAACAAATCTACTAGTCTTGAGAAAGAATATATTTTAATTTTTAAGATATAATTTCTAATTTAAGTTTATATTTCACTTTTTTTTCGTAAAGAAGATAGAAAAAAAACTGTATTTAATTTTTGTATAATTTCTGATCTTAAATTTAATTTGACATCTGAATATAAGAGAAAAAGAGATATTTCTTAGAATTTTGTCATAGGGACTTAATTCAACTAGTATTTTCGCCACGTCTGCCCGTTACAAATCCATGTATAGCTCCAGTTACGTGACCCATAATGGAGATAAACTTGTACAAGAATTTAGATAAACCTTAAACAAAACAAAACAAAAAAAATATTTCAATTAGAGTTCTACTATAATTAAATTTGAATTAAATACTAGAAGGACGGCAGGGGCCATTGGACCCCTGGAGCAACTTTGATCTTTAATAATTTATTATACATTTCACTGAAACTTCTTGATTTTGTTTATTTTGGCTTAAAATTAACAATAACAAGACCTTCATTTGGAAAAAAACTTTCTAGGTCTTGTAAAAATGAACATATATGGTACCTAGAAGGACGGCTCGGGGTCTTTTGAAACTTGTCAACACTTTCTTCTTACTTTACTTTCTTTTCTTGTTTTCTCTCCTTTTTTTTTTCCTTTATCCAAAGCGAAGCATGGAGAAAGTATTGTAATCGGTCTCGCGGCAAGCGAGACTTCAAAGTGTCCTCAGGTAAAGACTACGGAGCCCATGGACTCAATTAAAGTCACAAATTGTAGTATTCAATTAGGTTGAATTTTAGCACATGACGGTTTTGCCAAAAATTACATGAGGTCTTGTCCAGAGGCCAAAAAGTGCGATTTTTTCATTTAGCCTGTCCGGATGTATGGATGTATGTTATCGTTTTTTCCGTCCACGATTTTTTCCACACCGTGCCACTGATTGAAATGAAATTGAAAACTTACCATTATTTTAAGAAAATGAAGCGCTGATTAGTTTTTGGTACATATCGGCATTAGTACTTTATTTCAGTACTTTTTTAGTTTTTTCTAAATATCTTGAAAATGACTTAACCAATTTTGATGAAATTTAATATGCTGATTAAGGACCTTGGGGATCACAAAATAGATTAAATAAAGTTTTTAGTAAAATTATATTTTAAAGTACTTTACTCTAGAGTAAGATAGTAGGTATTTTTTTTTTAATACTTTATTAAATTATTTTAAACATGGACCACAAATAGCCAGTGATATCTGATTAATAATAAAGGAATAAACATATTGATATTTCAAATGACTTTGGACAAAGTTTAGCAACGATCCGTTGCAGTTTATTTTTTATTTTTTGAATTGTTGTAATGACTCAGTTGTGTGTATGGCACACGCTAAATAAAAAATAAATTTCTTTTCTGTTTATATTTATTTTATTTTTTATTTTTAACTATGATTATATTCTTACGATGATGATATTTTTGGTTTTAGGGATTACCCAATTGACATTTTTTGTTTTATATTCAAAAAAGTCACAAAATTATATTTACTAATTCTTTTTCACCTTATTATTTATAACTTAGCATATCACTATGCAAAGATTAAAAAATCTTACTCGAGAAGAAATTCTTTATTTCATGTCAAATTTAGATGAAGTATATTCCGAAGAAAAATAAAATGAAGGAGATAGAGGAAGTTCGCAAGATCAAAGTGCTCAACCTCAAGTCACTGAAAAGTAATGAATGTATGAGGTGCTGCTTTGTCCAGAGATATTTTACCATTGAAAGAATGCCTTAAGCAACATTTGGGAATCCCACATTTTTAAAAACGCCATGAGAAGAGATATATTTATGAAGTTGATACAATTTTGATGGCTGTATATGTATATAATTAAGTAATAGAGAGGGATACAGCCAATGTGTAGCCTCTTTTTTCAGCTCTTAGGAACTGATGATGGCATTATTTAATTAAAGCCGAAACATTTTCCATAATTGAGAGTTTTTTATTCAGCAGAGGCTACCCATTGGCTGAATCCCTCTCCATTACTTAATTAGATATATTTATGAATTTCATGAAGCATTTGCGATTTGATTTGAAAAATAAATCACGAAAATAAGGTTTCCAAATTATATATTCACACTTGCTTCTGAGCTTTGGATCAGATTCATATGCAATAATCAATCTTGTTATAATGCTAATGAAAGTGTAACTGTTGATGAGCAAGTGTAGATGCCCCCCCCCCCCCTCGCGTATTCTAAAACCTCTAGAACTAGTGTAGGTAAAAAATGTAATTTCAATGTTTTAGAAGTTGAATTCGGGACGAGATAGTACTTTAAATTTAAAATATTATTTTTTAAAATCATTCGAGCTTTAAAGGTTACTATTTAAAAAATTGTGAGCGATAAAAAAATGTTTGGCCTACCAGCCCCATTCTCCAAAAAGATGGTTATGCTCTTGCTCTTATAGAGGGTATCTATATACCTAATCTTAATAAAAGAGAAATAATTGTTTTTATATGTAATTATATATTTTTTTTTTGTATGTTCTGGCTATCTCGAAAATGACTTAATCTTTTTTGAAGAAACAAAACTTTATTAACCATTTTCCAGTACAAAAAATCTAACCATGTCTCAGCTTGAGATAACTCATTTTGATGTTTTTTTAATTAAACTAATTATTAACAAGTGGATTAAAGTAAACAAAGCAGATGTGTGTGAATAAATTCTAAGCATGTGCTTGTGAATAAAAATAAAACAGGGAATGAATAAATAAACAATATTTAAATAAAAATAATATTGAAGAAAAAAATAATTTTATCTCTAATTATAAATTTAATTTCAGAAAAAATGATGACTTCTTTCTGTGGCCAGGATTCAATCAAATCGAAACAAAATGTAAAACTGTTATATTAAAAATCCTTTTAATTTTAAATTCATTCATTCAAAAAAAGGTCGATTTCAATTTGCGCTACAGCTGTTGACAGGCTTTATGGTCATGCGATTTATTATTTAAAAAATAGCCTTCAACATCTTATGGCCATCGTTGTCTGGGTGTGTATTTGATCTCCTTTTCTTAGTGCCATCGTTCTACCCTCACCCTTTCCAGGCTTCATTTCAGATAAGTTATTACTTTACTATACAGGGTATGGTCAAGTATTGTAATCGTGCATGAAAAAGTGTTTTTTTTGCTTCGTTTTTTTGAAATATATCCAAAACAGCTCAAATTATTTTGTTAAAAAAAACCATGGCGTTTTGCTCTACAAAAACTACTATTAATATCAAAACGAAATTTCACATGTGGATTCTTTATATTAAGATTAAGAGCTGATTACATTTTGGTTGAAATCAAACCAACAATTAAAGGAGGGGGGGCTCTTAAAAAATTAAATTTATACAATTTTCAAAGTAGAAAAAGCAAAAAAAAATCTATAAAATACACCTATAATGAAAAAGTCATGATTTTTTTCGGGAGCCAAAATTGGGAGTTTCAAAACAATATAGAACATAATAAAGATAGAGCCTCGCCTGTGAGTTCTAGGTAAATGCATTCGAATCGAAAGCTCTGAATTGCGGGTTGTATCATTAGGCGTTAAATATTAAAACCTTGTGTATTTGAATATCACTAAAATAAAAAATAAATAAAATATTCATATAATTTCAATCTAGACAAAAAACGATATTTTTGTATTTTGCTATCACATTTAAAAATGTTCAATTTACGACAAATATTTTTCATAGATAAAATTTGAATTTATAGAATTTATACAGTCTTTCCATTTTTTCCAAACTTAAAAAATGTAACATGTGTTGTTTCTGAAATAACCTATTCAATTATTAAATATTTGGCACTCTGATTCAATTCCCAAGGAGAGGAAATTAACCGTTCTGAAATAAAATAAAATTCATCGTATCACTTTGGATTCAATAGTTAATATTCCCTCGAGATATCCTTCGAATTCTTAACTCTGCTTATATAAATATCTACTTTTGGAAGGTATGCAATATGGATGTATGGAAATAATGATATTATTTCGCTTCAATGATATTTATTTAGAGAATTATTAATTATTTTTCATGAATTCAAATTATACGATATGATATATTCATCAAAGTTTGAATAGAAATAATTAAGAATGAAAAAAATCTTTTTACTTTATTTTTTAATTTAACGGACACAAATATGAAAAATAATTACATCCGGGATTGGGTTTTATATTTTTGTAACGATTAATGGTCTTATATAAAAAATATTTTTTATAATGAATGAAACAGGATATGATTTTTTTAATAAATCACAATATTTGATGATCTAACATCGGCAATACGTTTAACGAATGAGGAAATGGTTTTAATTAAATCTGAAAAATATCTGCCAGACTAGATTGAGTTTAAAAAGGGCAAAGTGTAGAACTTGCCTTCCACGCCTGACCCATTAGCGATTCAAAGGGTGATAAAATTATAGGTAATTGGTATGACAATATAATTCAATTTCTATTCAAAGCAATAATAAAAGTTAAATGTTACTATATGAAGAGAAAATTATTTAAAATGATGTGTTCATTTTTATCTCTGCCTTTAATTATATTATTTATTCCTAATTCATAATAAGAAAAAAAAGGAAAAGATTTTTGCACATATTTACATTGCAAGGTCTGCATTCAAATATTAAGTCTTTCTGCTATATACCTCTTTCACTGTTTGTCTGTATATTTTTGTGGTAATATTGTGTGCGCTCCACATCAAAAAACTAACTAAATTAAAAAAAATTCTAGAATCTATATTTGGATCTTTTATATTGATATTAATTGTTATATGAAAGGTAGAGGTTTTCTCGAGAGATTTTTTCTAAAAACAAATAATATTTCTGTAAATGTATCGAAAAGCCGCTTTACCTATTATTATCTATGAAAAAAAATAAACTAATGGAGATAATGAATGCTTTTTTTTTAATGATTTCTTAGAAAGATTAACGTTCATATTGGTTTGGTTTGGATAGATCGGGTACTGTTTGTTCGTTCGGTAAGGACAGGGGTCGGCAAACTTTCGAGAGATAAGAGCTAAATTATCAAGGAAAACATGAAAAGAAGGTATCAAAGAGTCATATGGTGCAAGTGGTCATTTGCGGCAGAGCCACACTCAAGGGGCCAAAGAGCCCAGGGGTTAGAATATGTCTAGTTAGGGCTGATTTTCGGACTGAGCCGAACTGAGCAACCACTTATTTTAAATCAAATTTAGGGAACGCGGTGTTGGTTTATAGTGAAACATTGTTCAAATTAAATTAGGTTGGAGTTGGTAAAATAAAAAAAATAAAAAAAAAATTACCATCACCTGCACATCACATTTCATTGTTTATTGCTCCCTTTACGGTACATACATAATTTTTGGCATCTTCCTAGTATAAATATCTTTTCTTTATTCCCAGCTTAGGCCTCTGTTTGCTCCACCTGTTCATTCAGCTCTCCCACTTTGAGGCCATCCCATTCTCTGATTATTCTTTCATATTTACACTAAGTCATAAATAACTGTCCATCATATTAAATAAATTCTGTTCATCATTTTATGTTATCTTCAGTCAATGTTCTCCTGACGATGAGTTAAGAGCTTGAAATATATAGAGTAAACTTAAAAAAATCTTTGTATTTTTATTTTTTTCTCCTTGTGAAACACCACCAACTCAAACCTCACTTATTTTAAATCTACTTAAATATTAATCTGGTATAGGTAGTTTGCGAATCAGGTTTACTCCTCAATTCACTTCGATGAAATAAAATTTATCCGCAGCACTATTAATGAGTTAATTTTGTTTTTCTAATCCCTAACCGATCTTGAAGAATCGGACTCAGCTTTCCGCCCTATTCGTCTCTAAAAATAAGCATGAGAAATACGGATTCTAAGCCCTGGTTGTTAGGTAATTCCATGAAAAAAATAAAGCCTTTCAAAAATTATTTTTATCACGTTTGGAATGTGACCGAGCTGCGTTTACCAAATTGAGAAGTCTTTACAAGAAAATTATCTTAAAAGCATAAAGATCATTCGATCGTAGAATGGGTGACTGTCTTGTATCCTGTCTCAATGGAAAGCGTTCTTATTATTCTCTTTTTAAGACAATCAATAAAAATTTCCCATCCCCCTTCATTTATCCTTCTCTTCCGCCCATAAAAAAGCTGAAATATCAGGCTTTACAAATGGTTCGAAAGCTTTCGCGAAAATAGTAGTATTAAAATTGAGGTTGAAAAATCATCCAGATCTTTCTCTACAAATGCTGGACTTCCCCAAGTCTCAATAATCCCCCCCACTTTCTAATATATATCGTATAATTAATCAAACTTCAAACCCCACTCTCTGTTGTGATGAAGATAGGATTCTTCAAGGCGTTACTTCCCCCCCCCAAATAATCGAAACAATGTTGCTTCCTCAATAATTTCGACCTGACTTTAGCAAAATGGAGCTCTTAAAGTTTAGTTAGATTTAGTGTAAAGAAGACTCAATGTTGTCTAATTTCTAGACGAGAAAATAAAAATATCCCTGACATCCTTTTCGGTTCAAATACACTGAAGATGTGTAACAGGTTGTCCATATTGGGTGTCTCAGTCTTATCTGACGTCTCTTGGAATGAATACATTTTTTTTATTGTGAAATCTGCAGCAAGAAATGTCTTCTTATTACGGTGAGGCGATCATTCACGCCCATGAAGCTTCTTTATAAGCCCCAAATCCGCCCCGGGCCATGGTTCGTATCTGTGGAGAGGAGCCTCCAAGCATTATCTTGCCACCTTGGATGCAGCCACTTTTTGATACCTTTATCAATATTTCTGATAAATTTTTTATCAATAATTAATTTTTTTAGTTTGCCTAACATCTTTATAGAAATTGCGTTATTGTTATTGATTGAATTTCTGAAAATACTACAGTATTTAAGAATATTGAATAAATTAATTTTAGCCTAATTTGAAAAGAGAACGACGGCGAAAAGCAATTATTCAATGAAAAAATAAAAAAAATTCTTTAATTTACCTGAGACTTCTTCCGGGTCCCCTTCTTCATTTCTTGCTGCAACGTCTTGGCCCCCTTTAAATCCTTCATGAAATTTCTAGAAGAGACAACAAGGAATTATTCAATTCAAATAGTAGGTATTATGGGTAATTTTTTTAAAAATTGTAACCTTTTGGTAGCAATTTTTTTACCAAAAAGAGAAAGTAATAGTTTTCCTAGCCGAAATAAAAATATTTCGGGGTGAGTATAGAGTTTCATTGCTTATTGAGGCTTTGAAAATACCTTTCTCTTTATCATAAACACAATTTTTGTATTCTGAATACCGAGGGGTGAACCGCGATCTAACATCGTGTACACCTACTTCCACTTCCATTTTCATTTCCAACTAGAAGACAATAGATGACAACAGATTATCTAATGAATTCCAAAGTAATTCCAAAGACGGTGTAGACCTAATTCCAATCGCGTTTCACCCCTCACTGAAGGCTTCCTCTTGATGAAAGAAAGCGATTTTTTCTATTATTAAAAATAACACGTGCCGCAAGACGATCAAAGCTCATTTTTTGGTAAAATCGTGTTTTTTTTTGGAAATTCCTCATTAAATATGCAATAATAATAATTTGTTGATAATTGAATATTAGTAACAATGTTACATTATTATTATTATCATTATTTTCATCAGTAAATTTGAACTAATTTCCCAAGTAAATTTCGTATCGGTAAGTTAGCTAGCAGGTTAATGTACAACGAGGGCTGAACCGCGACCTAATATCGTATACACCTACTTCCACTTCCACTTTCATTTCCAAGCAGAAGACAATAGATGAAGGGACATTATCTAATCAATTCCAAAATAATTCCACATAATTCCAAAGACGTCTACACCTAATTCCAATCTCGGTTCACCCCTCGAGCTACAATTATCGAAGCTTTCAAACGTCTATAGTTTCTATAAAAATATGTCGCGAAATTTCTCTTAGTTGTACTGTAGAAATCATTGACTAAGTGTTGTTACCATCCTTTATGTTTTTTCAAGTTCTGTTAATAATAATTTATTGTATTTATTTGTGCACCAAAATATGATCTTAGATCGTTTTGCGGCACGTGTTGTTTTTAATAAAATAAAATTACATCGCATTTTTTCATCAAAAAAATGAAGCTTTTTAAGGGGCTTCGGAAAAATTAAATTTTTAACGACCAATCTATTATAGAATGAAAATACCAAAGTTCAATTTTTGGTAGGTGTAGGGCAAAATGATTTAATTAATTTTTAGGCACCTTAGATTAAACTTGATAAAGTGTCCAAAGTATTAAAAATCCAATTTTGAAATTGTGCTTACTTGTCCCAGTGTTTTTAAGACTTTGGCGAATCTCGAAACACTCTTTTTAATAAAGCCGTCCTCTCCCTCTTCTTGTTCTGGCTGCTGATCCCATTCAGTATCTCGGCGAAATCGTCTCCTCTCTTCTTGAATGTCATTACTGGGCATTTCATTTACAGGCCTACGATAAAAAAGGCGGGACATGGACGTCGGTCTAACGGGCTCAATTAGCTTGATATTGAGATCTCTTATATTAAAGCGAAGTTGATCTGAAAATTCAAAACTATCGGTCAGGAAATATGAGAAAATTTGATAATATTTACTTAATCATTAAAAATGTAATATTATTGAGGTGCATGCAAAAGTTCGTGCGGGGTTTCAATAGATGGAGTTATGAGCGTCGTAACGTGTTGTCATTAATGCCTATTCCTACATATTATATATCCTTGGAAAGGTGACGTCTTCAGCTTTCATTAAAAAAAAATCATTTGTTTTCATACAAACTGCTTCCATAAATATCACTTTCAAAATGAATATTGATAAAGTGAATTTACGGCATGTTATGCTTTACGAGTTTCGGAAGGGAATAACCGTTACCGCAGCCGTGAAAAACATTCAAGATTTTTATCAGGATCAAGCACCAGCTAAACGAACTGTGGAAAAATGGTTTGCTAAATTTTACCTTGAAGACGAGCCACGCTCTGGTCGAACTTCTGACATTGATGACAATGTTTTGCGTACTTGCTTTTAGTGCTCAATAACCAGCGAATTTCAACAGAAGAAGTTGCTACAGCATTAAACGTTGACAGATCAACCGCTTTTCGGCGTTTAAAAAAGATGGGATTCGATTTGAAGCTCGATATATGGGTGCTCCATTTGCTGACCCAGAAGAACAAAATCAAACGAATTTCTGCGGCCGTTTCTTTACTCGGGCGGCTCAATAACGAGTCGTTTTTGGATCGATTAGTGACGGGCGATGAGAAATGGGTCCTCTACAACAATAACAATGTTCAGCGCAAACGGACATGGAAACATCCAGGTGAGCATGGTGACGCAATGCCAAAGGCCAGTTTACACCCGATGAAGGTGATGCTCTCAGTTTGGTGGGATTGCAAGGGCATAATCTATTTTGAGCTTCTCTTTACTGGCGAAACGATTGATTCAGACAAGTACTGTCGCCAATTAACCAATTTGAATCGAGAAATCAAAGAGAAACGTCCGATTTTGTCAAATCCCAAGGGAGTCACCTTTCATCAGGACAACGCCAGACCACACGTTTCGAAAAAGACGCTGTGTAAGCTGAAGAGCCTGAAATGGGATGTCCTAACGCATCCACCGTATCTCCTGATATCGCACCATCTGACTATCACTTGTTCCGTCAATTATTTAAATGGAAAAAACTTTGACTCTTTGGAGGCCTTAAAAAACATCTAAACCGCGCATTTTTTATGATCGAGGCATCCTTCTGCTGCCAGAACGTTGGAAAAAGATTATAGAAAACGATGGAGAATATATCATTGATTGAATAAAGATTTTTGTTTGCCTAATCGCTGTGTGACTTTTATTCACAAACTCCGCACAAACTTTCGCACGCACCCAATAGAAATATATATATAAATAATATCCAAGAGGAAAAAATCCAAAACATGTGTTTTAGAACACTCGACAGAAGTGAAAACTGTAATTGCAGGTAATTGCAGTCAGTGGCGGAATAAGATAATATAAGACCCTAGACGCAAAAAAATTAGGCTCCGGATAACAAAAATGTCTTTGGAAATTAATTAACAAGTATTATAAATATAAGACGTAATTTTAATTACTTACATGTAATTTATTAATCTTATTTTTATGTTTCAACAATTCATAATACTATATATTATAATATAATAATTATTAACATTATAATTATATAAGATTGGAGTAATTTTTGGAGTCGGACTGATAAGTGAATTAAGTGGATATCGATGAAGCAGTCCAAAAGAAGAAGATAATTTACACTATCTTTTTATTCATAAAACCGACGTTTCGGAGGCTATTCCCTCCTTCTTCAGGGTTTTGAAAAGTCAGTGAAGGAAATCCAATGCGACATTCCTCTCTGTCTCCTCATTAAATGGCAGTAACAATAATATATTGTATTTCATTCTCAGCAAAACCCTGAAGAAGGAGGGAATAGCCTCCGAAACGTTATTATAATTCTGCTGAGAATGAAATACAATATATTATTGTTACTGCCAGTGAAAGAGGAGACAGAGGGGAATGTCGCATTGAATTTCCTTCACTGACTTTTCAAAACCCTGAAGAAGGAGGGAATAGCCTCCGAAACGTCGGTTTTATGAATAAAAAGATAGTGTAAATTATCTTCTTCTTTTTTTGGACTGCCTCATCGATGTCCACTTAATTATAATTATTTGTTTTTCTAGATTTTTCTTTATCGAATTTCTCAATAATAAGCTCGCAATTCAAACTATTTAATATATAGGAGTGAATTAAAGAAATTTGTAGCATATAACACCGTTTTTAGTACAATTTATAAAAAATGTGTTTCCTTCCCCAGATCTATCTGCCATTGCGTTGTTAATTAAAATTTTTTTGTGTAAATGTAACTAACCTATCACATAAATGGCCCGCAAAATAAATGAGTTTAACACGCCTGTAGTAGAACGTACGACTTCGATGAAATTTTAATCAGGATCGAAATCGCTTAATTCAGAACAAATTTCATCTTAGTCAAAAATTCAATACTTGTCAATTAATTCAATATAAGTCAACGGGAAACCACCTAACATGAGAGGAAATATAATGTTAGAGGAAACATTAAAATAATGATTGAATTTCATAAGTCAATTGATAATTTTTTTATAAAAATGAAATGAAATTTTATATCACGATCAAAATTAATATGATAATCAATTTTGGGGGCCCCCATATTCGACGGGGTCCTAGGCGCGCGCCTAGTGCGCCTTGCTTATGATCCGCCACTGATTGCAGTTATATTCTCCCTTTATCTCGTTCTCTTTCTTTATTATATAAAAATTATATAAAATGTCCAAGACACGTTATCCCAAATATGAACTCCATAAATTAAAAATCATAGGAGATACGAAGGCTTTTGTGGTTAAGGACGTTCCCTAATATAGCTCAGATGCAGTTCGCTCTTTCCCATACTCTCACATGCGCAGAAAGACAAAAATATTTTCACTGCGTCGTTTCTTGGATCTGGCAACATTGCATTCTTAATGACGCTAAAAGACAAAGAATAAAAAAAATCACTTCATGAAACAGCTCAATTCAAAAATCCAGATGAGAACAGTATAGTTAGGATGAGAGAATTCGTTAAAAATCTTAAATGCACCAGCTGCAGAAGTTTTTAGATAAGGAAAATTGAGTAATTTTAGTGCGACGTTGCCAAATCGCCACCACTCACTTGCCATGCCATGAGAGATAAAATGAATAGGATTAAAAGTACATAACTTTTCATACAAAACGAATACCGCTTGACACAATTATTTAACAAAAAAATAATTGTTATATCTTCAGTTAATGATTCTCAGTTTTTCAAAATAATATCAAGAAAATTACGATTGTTATTTAATGAAACAGTCGCTTTAACATCAATCGGTATAGGGTTCGGGTGTTAAATATGAAAATTTGAATGGTCAATATTTATAAATTTAGTGCCGCAAGGACTATTGAAAAAAATTTATAAGTTTAAATGACACTTATAAATATGCGTTTTCAAAGTTTTAAAAGGATTTCAAGAAAATCGATTTATTAGAGAACATCCTTAAGATTCTAAAATTAAAAATACCCCATTTTTGGTTCAGAGATCAAATTTTGAAAAAAATAAAAAAAAACTTTCAAGATATCTAAACAATACTCCTATCATTAAATTATAAAATTTAAAAACCCAGGAGATAGAACACTTTAAAAATTTCAAAAATGTAGTCCAAAATGATTGTTTTTTTCCCGTTCAGGGACAAATAAATTAAAATACTCAAATAGATTTTTTGTATTTAAATGTTTCAGTTTTCTAAACTAAAATCATATCGATTTCTTCTTCCACAATTAATACACGAGTACACCTCTTAATCACAGAAATAATATATACTCCAAATTTCATCTTCTAGGTCTTGCGGCGTGAGTCAGTGAGTGAATATGTCACCTTCTCTTTTTAACCAACTTCAAAAAAGGAGGAGGTTCTAAATTCGACTGAATTTTTTTTTGTGTCTATGTTACCTGATATCTTCAATTCTGCCAATTGTGAACCGATTTTGATGATTTTTTTGCATTGGGTTCAGTATAGTTTCCGATTGGTTGCGTTTTTTTTTCATTGGTATTGGGCCTTTTTTGCTATGTTTGTTCAGGCATAATTTATTTGTTTATGAACCGATTTTAATGATTCTTTCTGTGTTTGGATCAGTATAGCTCCAAGATAGTCAAGACACCTAATGATTTATGTATTTATTTATTTCATGTATGTTCAGCTAGAACTTTTTACCACGTGGACCGATTTCGATGATTCTTTATTTATTGGAAAGGGGTACCTTAAGGGTGGCCCCATATTAATTTTGTCAAGTTCTGATGAAAATGACGAAATAACGTAAACCTCCAATTCTTATAACCAAATAATCAAAATTATAATAAATAAAATCTTTTATAAAAAAAATCTTAAAACGTCCATTTAAAACCCGCAAACCTTCGAGAGAATTTCTATATTTATGAATTTTATTTTATTTTCATTTTCTAATTCATTCGCCCGTAATATTTCTCTTACGAGATCCATGCAAGGTATTATCTTAGGTTACTATTAATAACATCACTAAAAAGAAAAAAAGAAAAATAATTTTTATAAAAAAAAATAAAACCGACTTCAAAAAAATTAAATGCAACAAATAAAATAATAAGAGCTCAAAAATAAAATAAAATGCACTAAATCATATAAAAAAAATTATCTTATTTAGTTACAACTAAACGACGAAATATTAACATGAAATCACTTTTTGAAGTCGATTGTTAAACAGACTACATAAGAGAGCGTGCCCGCCAAACGTAGGTACTAAGTAAGATCCGTCGAATTCGATTCATAAAATGTATATTTTTGGCACCGTTTCAAAAAGTGATTTCATTTAAATATTTCGACGTTTAGTTGTAACTAAATTAGATAATTATTTTATACCTTTTAGTGTGTTTTATTTCTTTTTGAGTTCATATTATTTTATTTTTTTGAAGTCTGTTTTATTTTTACATATAATATCGAGATATTAATACATATCTTGTATATATTCGATATCTAAATAAAATAAGTAATCAAAAATTAAAAGTAGTTTAAGAAACAAATAATTTTTTTTTTTACTTCGAAAAATTTTGTAATTTCGAAATAATAGATTGTTGATAGCTGATAATTCTAATACCTATAAAATAAATTAATACATTTTTACGAATAAAATTATTATTTGGCTTTGATTATATATATTTGTTTAACTTGATGTCCCTAGACTCCCCCGCCCCCCACCCCTACCCCCTCGGGCCCCGGATTTTCTTTCCATTGCCCTAGCAGGAGCCATAATACAACGTTCTCCTTCCTTTACCTATATTAATAAAATAAATCAAATTAAATTCCTTATTCTAATTTTCAAAAACTTACCAATACTAAAGAGAAGCAGTTTAACGTTTCTATGAGCAATTACAAAATATCTCCATGTATGTTCTCCTTCTGAATGTTGCCAAAATGGATGGTGGAATTCTATCAGTTCCATAGTATTTGTTTCTATGTGGTAATCAAATTTGCTCTTTGAATTAGTAGTTATATTGTACCAAGTGATGTTTACTCCAGGAATGGTCCATCCACCTCCCCAGGCCTTAGCATTAGCTAAAATTTTAAAGATTGTTTTAATAAAAATATTATAGTTTAATATTATTGCTATTATAATTTGAGAGAGGAAGTAAAAGACAGGATTGACTTGGGGGAGCAATTCCGTAATTTACTGATGAGAGTTCCTACCTAGGGGTATTTACCCCCATGGGTGTAAAATACCTATTTGAAGGGGGTAATCAGACTAATTAAAATATGGTATGTTGATGGTAACGGATTCAATTTTTCCGAGGTTAGCTCTGTAGAGGGCTGACTATTAATCAATTCTTATGAAAAAATAATTGTCGAATTTTATAGAATGTGATATATATGGTGAGGTATTTAAATATAATTTAATATTAGTCAGGACACTAAAGTGCCTATAAAAATGAATAAGTCAAAATAATAAATTTTACATCTTCATATACACATTAGGCATGGATTTTATTCTAGGATCTGGTGCTCATCAGATTAGAACAATGCACGGTCACGCAGAGAGGATAGGTTCGAATCCAGATAGATCTATTTGTCTAAAATAGAATTTTTTCTTTAATTTAATTTAAAAATTATCTTTGTAGGAGACTTCGTTGTGATTACGATCAAAGGTTACATTAATTATTTTCGAAATTTAGGTGATGTAATAAATAGCGAGGTGTTTAAATATAAATACGTATATATAATAAAAATATTAAAATTAATTTAATTAAATTAGCGAAGAAAGAAAATATTTTTTATTATAGACAAAAGGATCAGCCGGAGTTCGAATATATTTAGATTAAAATTAATTTTCTTCATATATATATTTACAGCTAACGGTTATTTAACAAAATTCTAAGCAAAATTTAACTTATAAATTTTATTTTGCCGAGAGTGTATGAAAATACAATATTAGGTGAATTTGCCGACGGGGATCCATCCGATCTGCTGCGTTTTGGATTTAGTGTTTTTTGTGGTACAACCTTAATTGATAATTCTCTCTCTTTCTCTCTCTCTCTCTCTATATATATATACCATATATTGGCCATAATTATGAAAGTGGTCTAAGTCATTGATTGTTAGTTTCGAGATATTTAAAGTTTTATAAAATAAACAAGATTCGAATTCTGTATAATGTGACAACTAGAAATCCACTTAACGGTTCAATTTTATGCGATTTTTCAAAACCGACATCTTATTACTGTATTTTTTAAATGGATGGAACATAAAATATGAAAAAAACTAATTTTTAATTTTTTGACTTAGTCCACTTTCATAATTATGGGCACATATGTAAATATTTATTTATTTATATTACATGATTGTATATTTTTAAAAGGGTTATATTTCCAAAAAGTTTTATTTATAAAATATGTGTATGCATTTATTATACAGTATAAAAAAATTAAATTATGAAAATACTCACCATCTTCAATGGTCCAAAACCAGGTATATTGGTTTTTTTCAATTTCTTTAATTGTTATAGTTATTGCTTCATAATTAAATGTCCATTCTAAAGCACCATCAGGCTTATTAAAAAAGGTTGTATCTTCATGTGCTAACAAAAGCTCTGATACCTAGGTAAAAAAATAATAAATATATCCGATTGTCAGAAAATAAGCCCTTTCCTTGGTTATACAGGTGGAGGTTTATGGAGGAGAAATGACCTACTTAGAAATGTTCTTGTGTGTCTTTATTGTGTGTGGAGGATTTCTACAAGTCCAGGCTCGCCGTCAATTGTTTTAAATTTACAACAGGAAAAAATTTTTAAGAAAAAATAAAAACCGACTTCAAAAAATTAAGTGCAACAAATATAAAAATACACTAAAAGGTATAAAATAATTATTATCTTATTTAGTTACAACTAAACGACGAAATATTAACACGAAATTACTTTTTAAAGTCGGTGCCAAACAAACTATACCTATAAGCGAGCGTACCTGCCAAACGTACTAAGTAAGATCCGTCGAGTGCGATTCATAAAAGGTATATGTTTGGCACCAACTTCAAAAAGTAATTTCGTGTTAATATTTCGTCGTTTAGTTGTAACTAAATAAGATAATAATTATTTTATACCTTTTAGTGTATTTTTATATTTGTTGCACTTAATTTTTTGAAGTCGGTTTTTATTTTTTTCTTAAAAATTTTTATTTTTCTCTTTTTAGTGATGTTATTAATAGTGATTATATCATCAGAACTTGACCAAATTAATATGACACCATCCCTAAGACACCCCCTTTCGGATAAAAAAAGAACCATCGAAATCGGTTCATAAACAAAGAGGTTAGGTCTAAACAAACCTAAACAAACCTAATAAAAAAGGTCTAATACCTATGAAAAAAATCGAAAAAAAAATGGGACCAATCGGAAGCTAGACTGGACCCAATGCAAAAAAAATTTTCAAAATCGGTTGACAATTGGCGGAGATATGAGGTAACATAGGCACAAAAAAAAAAAAAAAATTCAATCGAATAGAGAACCTCCTCCTTTTTTGAAGTCGGTTAAAAACAGAGGACACAGTAAAACCAAAAGTCCCCTAAGAAGAAACTAGAAGATCTGAAAGAATATCTTTGTATGTATGGAAGTATAGTTTGAGGATAGTTTTCAATTTTATTTTCAGGTTTTATTTCTGCAGACTTATCTAAGGATTTGCTTCCGCGTGTTTAGCTAGTCTCAATGCAACATTTACGAGATATAGTATATACGTAATTTGTCACACTATAGGTATAAACCTATTACCTTTCAAAAAAATTTAATTGAAGAAATTAATTTTTAGATTCCTTTATCTTCATGACATATAAAGACTGTCTCAATCTCTCTCGTTTTTGTGTTGTAATATTTTTGGATCCCTATCTTTTTAAACTTATAAAACTTTTCTTACAGAAATATTTTTTGGTTTTGATTTCGAAGAAATTTCGATTTAGCTAGATTCTATACAGATTTTTATTTTATATGTATATGTCTTTATCTGTACATGTGTACAGTATAAATTGGTGTTGCAGTCAAAATATAGCTGGTAAAATTTTCATAGTGAGTGGGGCTTAAACTGGGACCTTCTTTTCTAACTTTAGATATAATTTTAATAAAAAATTATAGACAAATGGGCTTCAAGATAAATACTAAAAATTATAAAAAACAAAAACGTGGTCACACCTGTTTTTCAGAAAATTGCCAAAAAACTAATAAAGGAATATTTATGATTAGTTAATTTGAACGAAAACTTTGCAATACTATCTCTAGCCAAGTTTTACATTTAATTTATTGATTTGGGCTTATAATAAAAGAAACAGATGTAAATTAACAAAGTCAAAAAACAGTTATAATTTCAGATAGAATTAAAAGTCAAATTTATAATTTTAGAAGGTTTTAATATGTTAATTTTTTGAAAATCTCATTCAAAAATTTTACATTTATATAATAAAGTGAAAGTGAAAAAATAAAAATAATAAAAATGATTTACAGGAAGCTAAATATTTTAATAAAATTTGATTTTATATTTAAGATTAATTAATCTGATGTCTACTTTTTAATGGAAGATCATATAAAATGAAATTTCATTTTGGTATTCATTAATGGAAATATAAGAGCTTCAGAAATTTGCTAATGAATAGGACAAAATTTCATTAAATTTAATTGAGTTGTGTGTCTAGATGGTTTTAATATTTATCCCTTTGGATTTGTTGGATATACCTCTAAAGAAATGACAATCCCTGGGAGCACAAAAGCGATCAAGAAACGCAGGAGGGCCATCGTGAACTGACCTTCCGAGGACATCCTCCTCTATCTATAATCCCGTCCCCGGAACTTCCCATAAACAACACAAAAACTAGGATGTTTCCTCAATGTCAGCCCATTAATTTCTAGTTGAAACGAAATCAGCGCGTCATCTATTGATTGAAATAACATTTGTACTAAAAAAATAAAAAATAGATATGATTGTTTGGAAAAATTAAATAACTGATGAATCATTTATTTGCTCTACTCCTACTTAATTATCTTATTATAATAAAATGATTTTTTTAATAGCATAAAAGATTTTTATCTGTGAGAAGCTAATTACAAATATATATTTTATATAGATTGTTGGATAAAATAAATATATATTAATACTATTAAAAGCTTTTAAAATATTGGCAGAAGACTGAAAAACTGGCAAAAAATCAAAACGACTTGCCCTGTCTTTTTTAATTAAAATTAAAAATATTGAGTTGAATTTATAATTTAAATTTTAGAATAGTTTATTTGATAAATAGCTTACCTTACAGGTATACTCTCTTGCCTGGAGCTGGAATGCTGCATAAGAAGGACCATACACTCAAAAAGGCCCAAAAAATATACCCGAGATACGTTTCGAAATGATAGGAGTAACGAATTTAAGGAAAAATGGATTAAAAGATGAATAGGATGAAGAGCATTGATTTGATTTTTCAGGAGAGAGTAAAAAACAATTTAATATTTAATACAGTGGCTAAAAACATGCTTTCTACTCTCTCAGAAAATCAAATCAATGTCTTTACTATTGATCTCTAGAAATAAGTCTGTACTTCTTTATTTTATTTTATTTGTTTTTTTAATGCAATTGAATGCAAGAAGGGGTGAAAAAATTTGTAGATCTGAGTATGATGAAGAAAGTTCGAGATTGTCGTATGCATTAGATCAGAAAAAAATGAAAATAATTACATTAAAGTTTAGAGGCGAATATTTAAAAGATGGGAATTATTTTTAAAAGTGAATTATTTATAATTATACTCATGAATGTAATTTTTTTAGTCACAATTGAAATTGTATTATCTATCCATGTAAAGGCGAAATTGTTTCAAACCAAGAAATTCAAGTTAAATTTAGAAAAAGAAAAAAGATTACAAAATTGTGATAAAACTAACCCTTCAATTTAACGAAAAATTGAATATAGATCATTTTTAAATTTTAATTTGTTTATTTATGTATACTTAATGATTTAATCTTAAGCTAAATCTTAGTAAGACGAGACATCTACCTGAAAAAGAAAAATTATTTTTAGTAAAATATTATAGTGAATTTAAAGTATTTTTTATACAATTAATTCGCAATAAATTATATTTAACAAATTATTTAATATTTTTTTGAATAACTCGAAAAATGTACATGAAAAATTTAGAGTATTTCTTATTTATAAAAATTATAAGAATAGAATATTAGAAAGATATCTTACCTTTGCAGTCAAAGTCTCGTGAGTGGATCTGGAATACTCACAGGAACGGAATACACTTATGTACAATTTTACACTCTGCGAACAAGTAAAAATATACTAGATAAACATTTCGATTTAGAAGGAATATGGATTTGTGATAACATGGATTCAAGTTGGTTAGATTTAGGAATAAGACATGATTCTCTTGAAAAAAGAATCATGAGCTCACGTGGGCAGGGAGGCAAAACCCTGAAGTAGATATGTACTTCTTACTCTATAATAGCAAAGAAGTACGCACCTACCCGTTGCCCAAAGATAAAGGATTTGGTTTTCCAGAAAATAGGAAAATCATATACTACTCTAAATATTTGTATTAGTAGGGTGAGCACCTACCTGAAAAACGAAGATATCTTACCTTTACATCCAAAGTCTCGTGTCTGGAACTGGAATACTCTTGCCCCACAATCAAAAATATACTCACTCGCGATACATTTAGATTTCAAATGAATATTGATTTGTGAAAACAGGGATTGAAGTTGGTTAGGATTAGGGATAGGGCATGATTCTATTGATAAAAGAATCATGAGCTCACCTTGGCAAGGAGGCAAATCCCTGAAGTAGGTATGTACTTCTTACTCTATGATAGCAAAGAAGTCCCGATACCTATATATTAATATTTAATTCACGTTCTCAAATTAATTTCAAAAATGCACCTTGTAATCTTGGAATGTAATCAAATTAGAAATCTCTAAATTTTTTTATAATATTTCGTAAGAATTTTCATTCCAACAACCATTTAATTTAGAAAAAAATACGCACTTAAGCATTGTATTTATTACTTGTTAAAGTATTTTTACTACCAATTCATAGAAAGAATGACGTCGAAAAGTTTCCCTTGTATTTTCAGTCGAATATAAATATTTTTAAAATTCATATATAATTTGAATCAATTTTGAATGAATTTAAATTCTTAGAATTAAACAAGAAATTTTTATAATATTTTTGTAAAATCTATAACTTTTAACTATTTCTAAAAAATAAAAGTAGGTAATTATAGTTGTAATTTTGAATTTTCGAAATTGATTATTATCATTAATGCGAGTGTAGTGTATGAAATAATATTATGCAAATAAATTTTTTATATGATTATGTCTAGATAGTTAATTTATAAAGAGACATAGAGTGCTGTTTAGCGAACACAGGGGGCGCCACGAGTAGGCAGCTGTCACCACCTTCTACATAGATAGATAAATAAATAATAATTAAAGGGAGGTCATTAATATAATTTTGATCTCAAATTACAGAATATACCTATAGAATGATAATTTTAAATATTTTCTTTATTTTCAAATGTATCGAACACTCATAAATAGAATATTAAATTTGAAAGGTGGACATAATGGAAATTTCAAGAGGACACGTGGTTTGAAACAAATAGGAGACATTGTATTTTTATTAAAATACATCTACACTTGAGATAAGTATTTGTTAAAAGAACTTTTCCAAAACAAATACCAGTACAATGACTCAGCCAAAAATCAAATTAGCTCCTTGTATTGGAAATACAAATATTTTAGCACAAAAACGAACTTTCTTCGACTTGTTCTTAAATTATTGTGGGTATCTGAATCCAGACAGACAGAAAAAATAATTTTTTTTAGTTTTTCAATACAGTGAACAAAAATAAAATCTAATACTAGGCTAATAGAAGTAAAAATCGGCTTGCCTAAAGCAGCCCTTCTTAAACTTTTTTCATTCGCGACCCAATTTTTACTGAGAAAATTTTTGTTACCCGACATTATATGTATATAGTTTTATAGAATAAACTAACATTTTTATTAGTAAATCATAAGGAAATTATATTTTAAAATCAAATCTTGTTTTAAGCATATTTAATATACAGGCGTGCGCACCAACCCCTAGCTTCATGACACCCTCCCCAGAACTAGAGTTTTTATTAAAGAAGTCTTTTTGCTAGGTTTTTTCGAAATATCTCAAAAAGTGCTGAAACTATTTTGATAAAATAAATTGAGCGAAACCATGGCATTTTTATCTACAAAAAAGCTTTAAAGAGTGAACGTCAAAAAATTATCTTTTTCGAGATATCAATTGTTTTGTCTGTTAGTAACTCGGTACGTATGTAACCAAATTTTGTGTGCACACACTCTAGCTCAAAAACTAGTGTGTATATCAAAATGAAATTTCACATGTAGTTTTTGTCCATTGAGATTAAGAACTGATTAGATTTTAGTTGAAATCGAACCAAAACATTTAGTTAGGGTGGGGTTGGAGGGTGGTTAAAAAATTTAAATTAAAAAAGTCAAGAAAATTAGTTATTACTATAAAGCGGTCCTAAAATAAAAAAGAGACTAATTATGTTTTCAGATGACTAAAATTGGAGAGGGAGGTGGGGGTGGGGGGGGGGACTTAAAATGTATAACTATCAATATAAGTCCTAGACCATGTGATCGATTTGTACGAAATTTCGCCTATGAAAATGTCTCATTATTTGAAAATGATAGCTGCTCAGAAGAGGAGGGGTTGAAAAATAGGAAAGATAGGCCAGATGTATGGTAAAGTCATGTGGATGACCACATCAGCTTATTATGAATTTATTTTTGGTCGCTGTCCAATATAATTTTTTCATAATCATTGTCATTTTATATTTTCCACCCAAAAATTTAGTTACGAGTCTCAAAATGGGGTGGTCGTGGCTATTGGCCGAGTTAGGGAGTTTTCCAAGGGGAGGCAACCGGCCAGCTGATTATCACCAAAAGTATGGAATTTCGGTAATCCGATTAGAAATCAACTAATTTTTTAGTAGAATTGACAAATTTTGTAAAAATTTAATGAAAAATACATAAGTGATGCCTCGTAATAATGGAGTTTGGATTTTTCTACTGGGGAACAATGAGATTTGTAGGGAGATCAATATCCAATT
Organism: Forficula auricularia; assembly: GCA_024734495.1. Taxonomy (NCBI): domain Eukaryota; kingdom Metazoa; phylum Arthropoda; class Insecta; order Dermaptera; family Forficulidae; genus Forficula; species Forficula auricularia. The sequence goes on from JALMQS010000058.1 coordinate 2,361,029, forward strand.
CAATTTCACCATTACTTCCTAACCCTTTGAGGAAAACAAAGTCATATAACTATAAGTACATTTAATTTCCATCCCAAAAGTTAATATGAGAGAAATGTCCAAAATCATAGTTTACAAGTTATGTAGCTAAATATATATATTTTTCAATATAAAAATTCATGCCCAATTAATTGGCCAGGTAATTTTTTGAATCAAAAAATATGGAATTTGATTGATGACACGGATTTAAAAATAAAAAATTTCTCATTCTCTCTTTTATCTAAAACCGCTTTTATTTTTGTAAAATAATGTTTACTTTATATCAGTAAAAAATAATTAATTTTGAATGTTAAATCCCGTCTAGATATTTAAATATACTCATCGGAGATAATTATACATAATCAACTTTCGTTTAGTAGATTAAATTATCAATATGTTTCTTCATTAGAATTTTATTATATTTAGAATACCTAGGGCATTATAACAATATATATCCAACTTTCCAGATAAATTTCACCATTAATGCCTAACCCTTTGAGGTACACAAATTTATATAATGACATTTATTAATTTCCAACAGAAAGGTTCATATAAGGGAAATGTCTAAAATTAATAATTTACGAGTTAAAAGATATTTCAATATTGTAGAGTGAATGGAGGTGATAAATCAATAAGAAATAATGTGTCTCTGATCGAGACACTTCCTCACAATCTAATAGACCAAAAGAATTAAAAATTAGAAAGAAATCGATCTTATTATATTGAGTTAATCAATTTTGAGGTTCAATGTAACTTTTTAATATAAGAAAATAGCATTTTGATTAAGAATTTTTTAGTTTAAAAGAAATTGTATGTAAAGATTCAATTTCTTCTCTCCGAGGGCGAATCAACTAGAAATGGCAAAAAGTTTTATTTTTTTTCTCATTGAATATTTATTAAAATCGATTGAAATTTCATATCTAGGTGTTATTGTCATTTCATTTTTATATAAAATATTTATTATTAAGAAATTTTTATTTTAAAGGTTAGATTATTTGAAGACCAATTTGAAAAAACGCTAATAACTCCGTTGAAATTTTTTTAAAAATTTGAACATAATAGATATTATAAAACAATTAATTATTAATAATTTAATTTAATTTTGAATGAAATCGATTAAGTACTTTTTGAGAAAATCGTCAAAAACACCGGAAAGCATCTTTGAAAGGTCTTTTTGGAAACATTTTAAAATTCCTCTCCATGTCACAAGTCAATTTTTCGTTTCATATAACTTTTTTAACTTTTTTCAAAGCCAACTCGTGCTTTCAAAAAACATCGTTTTTTGACGGTTAAGATTGTTTTTGACCGATTTCTCAAAAAGTACTCCATCGATTTCGTTCAAAATTGAAGCAAATTATTAATAATTAATTGCTTTATAATATATATTAATTTCATATTTAAAAAAAAATTTCAATGCAGTTATTAGCGTTTTTCAATTTTGACTTCAAATAAGCTCCCTGTATTGTAAATACAAATATTTTAGCACAAAAACGAACTTTCTTCGACTTGTTCTTAAATTATCGTGGGTATCTGAATCCAGACAGACAGAGAAAATGATTTTTTTTAGTTTTTAATACAGTGAACAACAATAAAATCAATACTAGGCTAATAGAAGTAAAAATCGGTTTGCCTAAAGCAGCCCTTCTTAAACTTTTTTATTCGCGACCCAATTTTTACTGAGAGAATTTTTGTTACCCGATATTATATGTATATATAGTTTTATAGAATAAACTAACATTTTTATTAGTAAATCAAGTAAGGAGGTGGATTACCCCTTCCAAAAAGATGTTGGGGGAGTTCGTTGCGTTCAGATATGAAGACAAACTTTTTGCTGGGAAGCTGATTGCGATTCAAGAGGACGGTTCAGTAATAAGTGCAATGATACCATCAGGACGACTATGGAAGTGGCCATTACCCGCTGATATTTTGGAGTATCTATGGGGAGATGTAGTGGGGCACGATCACGATCTCATTAGGTTCAGCAAAAGTAGGGAAATCTATTCAATACAAGAGCTGGAGAATCTTTTGTAGTCAATAAGTCGTAGCAATTCATTTTTACTGGATAGTAAAGTGCTTTTTTCTGGAGATGTAGGTATGTATGTTTTTGTTACTGGGAAAATAAATAGTTGAAAAAGAAATTCATTGTTTTATTAAAACTTCCTAAGACTAATTCTGGCTTCTTTTTTATTAAATAGGTAAACAGCCCGTGTGCGTTTCTTTATCCCACTCGATGGGTCCGCATTTCAATGCCTCACTTAAAAGACCTGTAGAATTTGTAGCTGATTGCTTCCTTAACTGATACTGCTATGTAAGGTACCCAAGGTGTTACAGCTGCTGCTGAAACTACAAGCTTGGTTCTATTCTTTAATACACATGAGAAAAAAATCGAAACCAAAAAATGCGGATCTTTACCTCACCTTACCCTATATATCGAGATGATATATCTGTATATATATATTATTTATTTGTTTGAGACTATAGTTTCGAAGACCTGGTCTTCATCATCAGTCTTTTTACTTTTTAATTATAAATGTTGTTTTTCATGGAGTCAATATCGTATAGAAGGCATCATACAGAAGGCACAGGAATTAGATTAATAAAAGGGGAAAGAAACCCAAAATTAATTAGCGCAATTGAATCGTTAGAAATTTTGAAATTATTCAATAAAAATTCAAAACTTTGAACAGCCTAATAGAATTATCAAATAGCAATTTGCTTAGGATGTTTGCTAACAAAACATAAAAGGAAAAAAAAAACAAACCCCCACTTCCATTGTCAGCCTATCTCTTTGTCAAACAAGGAGAAAGAGAAACATATGGTTATATTTGACTGTGCACCAGAAGAATGTTTTTAATTCTAAGCTGACCTCCAGTGAAAGAACATCACATTTTCAATATCCATACGATATTGACTCCATGAAAAACAACATTTATAATTAAAAAGGACTGACGATGAAGACCAAGTCCTCGAAACTACAGTCTCAAACAAACAAAAAATATGTATATATACACAGATATATCATCTCGATATATATGTGTGTATGTGTATTTCCATAAAGCAGAGGACAACCTCTTTGTTTCTCTTAGTGGTAGTTTATATTGTAAACATATTAATTTAATTTCTATTTTTTTAGATTAATTTCTTAAGGGAATCAACTGGCATCTCATCTATTAAAAAATGAATGTATCTTCGAAATTACCAAAGTAAAATCTTTAAACTACAAAAGAAGAAAAAGATTTCCATTCGTTTGAAAATCCATGATTTAGCAGCTATAGGGAGATGATGAAACTAATAAAATTATTTGATTTCTATCAATATGACTAAATCTTGTAAGTAAGATAGTTTTTGAGGGGTTTAGATCTAAAGTCTATCAAGTTAAAATTGAAATAAACAATGTTACAATTAATTTAATCGATTCTTGCTAGAAAGACGAGTTTTAATATATGAAATGGTCTTAGAATTCAACACGGGGAAAAAATTAACTTTTATTTAAATTATAGACTTATATAGGTAACAAATCAATTGCTGTAAAAAATATTTTCTTATTATAAAACATATATTGTATACTTTTTTCAATCAGGTTCACGTAACTTTATTAATTTAATATGTATTTTTTCAGATTTATTGGCTTTATATTCTGGAGGTGATCTACAACCATCTAATCAATACAAACCGAATATAACCTGGGAAATTATTAAGGACAAAACTATCAAGATAATAAAAACATTTCAAATGGTTTGAATTTTGAACATATGTAAATGATAGTTTGATAGTTCTTTAGTTCTAGATCTTGGATCGACAGCCCCTTGCGTTTCCTTTTAGTAAAGAGACTTTTCAACCATGGCTTTTTAAAATTCCACTTCATTTATTTCTGAAAGCAGGTAGGCGAACCGACCCGGCCCAACTCAGATTCTTCTCGACATACTCCCTTCAGCAGTGTAGAGTACGCTCCAACAGCCCAATATCTTTTTTCGTTTGCCACTCAGGCGGAGATATGCAACCCGCTCCGATGCGCACTTATATTCGCAGCTTTCTGTTAAATTCTTTTAAACTCTCTAATCATTTCATATGAGAAACACTCTATACGACTTTTTTGAGGCAGCATATTTTGTCTTAGCCTAAAAGGTTTTAGCGTTTTTAGGGTTCCATACAAATAAAAAACGGAACCCTGTCAGTATCATTCAGTGGCGCAACCACTTCACTTATTATAGATAGTACCTGGAGACACCGAGCGATGCTCGGTAACTTCTTCCTTCAGTTAAAACCTTTATTTTAATATTATTTTTATTTTAAGATTCTGATAAAAAGGTCGATTTTTATTTGAGAGCCGTTTTCAAATTAAAAAAAATACAAATATATATAGTATTCGCCCACTGTACCCGCCCCCACCCCGCTTGACCCCACCCCCGAAACCTCGCCCTACCCCCGGATCCCCCACCATTCCACCCCACCTCCCGCGCCTGTTTTGATTCAACCATATGGTTCATTTTTATTCATCCAATTGTTAATAAATAAAACCTATCAAAATGTGTTGTTTTTTCAGAAAATTGAGACCTGCTTATGCGAAATATATTTTTAAATAAATTCTTGATTATTTTTTATTCTATTAAATAAATAAAATTCTTTATAAAAACAATTATAAAACGTTTATTAATATTTCTAACGTTTAGGTTGAACAAAATATGTTAAAAACCACAATCACAATACTTGTTCAAGGCTTTTGAGAATAAAGGATTTACCCGACCCCATTGTCTGCCTGAGCACAAAAGGAAAAGGGAAACCTTTTTTTAAACCCTAAGAATGGGATTTGTCTACCTGAGAATAATTAATTTGATTACGAAAAAACCCATCAAAAACATTTTTGTCGAAGATGAGACCGTGACAGATCGAATCGTCACCCCAAAAACCCCCTAACTTGTGAATTTCATCAAAATCGGTAGAGACGTTTTCAAAATAGAACCAAGATACAAATATATATACAAACAAATAAATATATATTAAATATATATACAAACAAATAAATATATATTAAATATATATACAAATAAATATACAATTTTTGCTCGTTTAATAAGAGTAGATATTAAACACTGACATATAATTTGAACATAAAAATTATACAAACACTTGAATATCCCATCGCATTGTTTAATTTTACTTTTAATTTCAACTATAGAAACCAGCCTTTTAAAAATTGTCTCTTCCGGGTAACGACCATTTTTGACATTCTCTACTCACCCATCTCATTCCTCTTTCTATTTTTGTGTCATTTGTTTAACCATAAAGCTTAAAAATTTGTCGGGGGGGCTCTTCTACCCGACTGCGGCGAATATTTGCTTACACACGTCGGGGCCTCTGTGGCCTGGGAGCCCCGTATCATTGATATGGCCGATACTGCGGAACCCACGCGCCTGGTTGCATCACTGGTGTCATGTCATTACACTGTATAGGTATCTGACTATTTGTCCCTCCGCCTGAAAAGAATCATAGCTCGTAAAATAAAATAAGCTGACGTGTTCTGATGTGGCCATCCACTTGACTTTACCATACAACCTGGCCCTTAACTTATATTTAATATTTAATATTTTGATACATTCCTGTCTCGTTTGTTCTTTTTTGTACATACTAGGACCTTGGTTTTATTCTTGTTTATTTTCATTGTGATTTCTTCTATTAGGATTTGGTTAATTCCATTCAAGGCGTCCTCTAATTATTTTTTATTGCTTCCTAGAAGGGCAATGTCATCGGCAAATCTTAACATAGCGATCTTTTGACCTTGGATTTCGATACCTGTATCAATTTTGTCTTTGAATTCTTTAATCGCTTCTTCTATGTATAAGTTGAAAATCATGGGTGACAGCACACATCCTTGTCTTACACCTTTTTACTTTATCCAATGCGAAGCATGGGAGAAAGTATTGTAATGGGTCTCGCGGCAAGCGCGACTTCAAAGGGTCCTCAGGTAAAGACTACGGAACCCATGGACTCAATTAAGGTCACAAATTGAAGTATTCAATGAGATTGAATTTTAGCACGTGACGGTTTTGCCAAAAATTACCTGGAATCTCGTCGAGAGGCCAAAAAGTGCCATTTTTTGGAAGTGCGTGCGGATGGATGGATGTATGTGTGTTATCGTTTTTTTCGTCCACGAATTTTTCCACACCGTTGCACCGATTGAATTGAAATTGAAAACCTACCATTATTTTAACAAAATGAAGCGCTGATTAGTTTTTGGTACATATCGGTCCACAAACATTAATACTTTATTTCAGTACTTTTTTAGTTTTTTCTAAATATCTTGAAAATGACTTAACCAATTTTCATCAAATTTAATATTCTAATTAAGTACCATGGGGACCACAAAAAAGGTTAAATAAAGTTTTTATTAAAATTATATTTTAAAGTACTTTACTCTAGAACATATTAATATTTCAAATGAATTTGGATAAAGTTTAGCAACGATCCGTTGCAGTTTATTTTATTTTGGCTTCTCTTTGCTCATCTCCAATATTTATAATTGCCGTCTGGTCTATATCTATATCAAAACCAGACGGCAATTAAAAAAATACAAACTTGAATTTTTTGTGAGACTGAAAATAAAAAACAAAAAAAATATTTTCATCAATGTGAGCAGGGCCATTTGGTCAGGAGGGGGTCTCTGCCCCCCCCCTAGACTTAAAGTGAATCTTAAAATCTTTAATTTAAATAAAAAATTTATAAAAACTTACTGAAAATTAACTAATGAAAAGAAAATGAATTTTACTAGTTTTCATTCTTATAGTTAATTTAGTTTTTCTAAATATCTTATAGTTAATTACTTCTAAGGAAAGCGGTGTAGGTTTTAGGTGAAACATTATTAACAAATGAATAGTAAAGATATGGTAGAAAAGTTATATATGAAAAATGTGGGGTTCCACAGGAATAAAATAAAACAGTTTTTTATAAAAAATATATTTCGGGCTATTCGCCCATCTTCAGGAATTACATATAGTTAATTTATTTGTAATGCACAATACCCTCTTAGTCCTGACCCCCCCCCCCTTGTAATAAACATCTCATTAATTTGACATTTTTTTTAAATTAAATTCTCTTTAAAATAACGGTGTTAGAGGTCATCAAACTAGCCATTTTTACATTAATTTTGTATCTTACGAAATTTCAAACCATTGAGCAGAGGCAGATTTAAGGTAGTTCTTTCACAAATACAAAAATTCAAGAAGTCTTTGAAACTTGGAATATAATTCATTAAAAGCATAACACACATACTGTTAAAATTTGAAAACGATTTACCACACCAAACATGAAATAATTGCAATTAAAAATGACATTTTTAACATAGAGTAGATAGGGAAAGGGTGGGGGATATGATCATTATTTTATTTTTTTTCATTAAAGGACTTTCACCATCTTGATGAAAAACTAATATTTGTTAGAATAATAAATTCGGAGTAACTTAAAAAAAATTGAAATTATTTACCATGTAGTTTTGATAAAAAAACAAAAAAAAAACATATTTGGGCGATTATTTTTAGTGGAGGGGAAATAAGCACAATGGCTTGGAAACGATCCGGCAAGTATGTGTGTGTCCATATAGAGATTTCGTAGTGTGAGTGTCTTAACAAAACATAACCTAAAATTTTAGTTCCGTTCATATTTATAGAGTGGTTACGAGGCTAAAACTTTTTGTGTGGATTGTCGCGAAAGAACCTCCTTAAGGGGATGCGCGCCCGGGACCTTCTGTTCAAGGGGACTCGAAATTTTTCATATATATATATATAGAAGATTATTTAATATTTGTTTCTAACAGCTTAAGCCTTGTAGAGACATAGTAAAATTTTGGAAGAAAATAAAGAAAAGCATTATCAACTTATTTATTGCAATTATTTTATTGTTATGTATGATGTGTATTAAATTTGATTAAATAAAACTCATAATTCAATATTTTGAAGTTTTTTATTTTAGATTTAATTTTTAGGGGTCCAATTTCTTTTCTTCGCTCGGGGCTTCAATTAACCCTGAATCCGCCTCTGCCACTGAGCATAAAATAATGAAAATATTCTACAAATATATACCTAATTTCTTCTTATTAACAATAAATAATAGACTAATTTGTTATCTCAATTATTTTGGATATAATATAATTATAAGTTAGGGAACTCTCGGTGAGCGAGTCCCACTCACACTTGGCCAGCTTTAATTTGATTTCACATTTATGGTTTTAGTAAGATTCAGTAATTATTTTAATAATGGTAAAAAATAAATAAATAAAATAAACAAATTCAAAGATAAAAACATGATAAATTTAATAATTACAGAAGATTAATTCATTGAAACGCCTCACTTCTAGAAGCTTTTTATTATTAAATATTTCATAAAGCTGCCTCAAGTTATCAGATATCAAAAATACAATATTAAAAAAAAATACAGAGATCTTTTAGATACCAGTATTCAAACATTGAGTATAAAATTAATAAAAATAACAATAATGTATACATTTTTATTTTTTAATAGATGGCAATTCCAAACCCATCTATGTAGTTAGAAAAAGTTATGGCTTCCAGCTAAATACTAGCATATTTATTATCTGTTTTAATCAAAAATTATTTTGTTTTTAGGCGAGAGGTCTTCTATGAACTACTGTGTGTGTGAGAGACTATGAAAAAATATTTATATTTTAGTGGCCGTTTTTATGATTTTTTACCTGTCGGTTTAACTTAAAATTTTTGAAAAAATTCCACCAATTCAGTCATTCCTTCATCATCAATAATAAATAAGAACGAAATTGATATCTCAAGTATTTTGGGAGTAATATGATACAGTATGCGGTCTAACTCGCATGTGGCCGGATAATAATAAGTAAATATGTAAATTTAAAAAAAAAAAAAAAAAAAAATAGATTTGTGACTAGGATCCCTTGAAATTTCAAGAATAATAAAAAACAATAAATATTAAAAGCTAATTAGTCACTATGTGGCATTTTTTCTTACAATACAGTACATAAAGGGAGAGGGGAGGGTGCCTGAGCCTGTATCTGCCTCTCTGCAACCCTACACATTATCTTGAAACAAATTTAAGTTTTGTTTCATTACAAGCTTTTTTAACTTGCAATTTTTTTTTCTTTTTGAATTAGGACCACCAAGATAGTATATATTCTTAGGGCCTCTTAAAATCTGAATCCGACCCTGATTCTATTCTTGAATCTCTCCATTGATTTTTTTAATGTTTAAGTCAAAAATCATACGATATATGAAAACAGATGGTTGGCTTACTCTTTTCTTTACTTTTTCACTTGTATCGACATCATTTAAATTATATAAACGTATGTATATATTTTTTTGATAATAAAATTAATAATAATATATTTTATATATGTATAAATATCATATAAATATTTTTACTATAGAAATTCATGAGTGTTGGACTGCTACTAGATCCGAGAAGTTATGGATTATTTCTGTTTCGCCCCTTCGGGAATCGAACCTGAATGTCAAAATAATGTAATGGCTTGGCCTCTGAGGTGAATCACATCTGACATACAGCATGCCAATAATCGATATTTTTCATTAAAATTTGCACCCTTTTGTTATTCGGGTTGGATTCCCGGAGAGGTGAAACAGCCAGTCCTTCTGACATAATACAAATATCCATTACTTCTCGGATCTAGTAGTAGACCATCTCTCTTGAATTTCTACAGTAACTTTTTAATGATACTAATATCGGAATTTGTCTTTTAAATGAATGTTTTCCTAATAAGAAATAAACGTTATTTGTTTTAATTTAATATTTATTATTTCATATAAAAAGGGTATGTATATTTACAAATCTTAATTCAATTCATTCACAATTATTGCATCAATTAATAGAATAATTGTTTCATTTTAGAAAATAAAATATATTTCATTAAATAGAATTATTAAATAGTACGTTAATTATTTAGAAATATAAAAAAGTACTGAAATAATTAAATTTATTTTTTGTTTAGTTTAGGTAATATGCTACATAATTAATTACATTTGCTTTCGACATGATTATTATTTGGTAGAAGTGAAAAGATTGGTGATCTTGTAAGTAAGATACTCGGATGCAAATTTCGAGGCTTCTGACTTTAAGTAATTTTTATGATCATGGTTTCTTTCTAAGATAAATTCACCAAAATTGGTTGGTTTGTTCCAATTATTTTAACTAATAATTCTATTGATTTAGTTGAAAAGATTTTGTTTTTGCCCAGTTTAGTTGTTTGATACTGTAGTTTCGAAGGGTTGGTCGTATATAATAACTATTCAGATAAATGCTCAAATAATAAAATAAACCTGGCGTAATTTGTTAAAAATGTTTTCGAGTATGTAAACAAATTAGAAGGAAGAAAACGAGGGTGCCCAAGGGGGGGGGCGGTTGAAAATTTTGCATTTTAGCATTTTATACTAAAAATAAAAGCGGTCAAGTCATAACTTCAACAAAAGGTAATAAAAACCCCTTCTAATTCTTTAGAACTGAATAAAATGGGGAGGGGGAGGTTATATAGTTAGGGGGACGGGCACCCCTGAAGAAAAGGAAAATAGATACCCGGAACCCTCTTCCCCTTTCCTTTGTTGGAAAGGCATGTCAAGGATAAATATAAAGGATGTGTCCCCAAAGTCAATACTTATACTATACTATACTAATACTATACTAATTTTCAATATCCAATCGTTGATTGACCCCATGAGAAATAATAGATAAAATATTTATAATTAAAAAGACTAATGATGATGAGGGCCAAGCCTTCGAAACTATACTAACAAACAAATAAATTATATATATATATATATATATATATATATATATATATATATATAGAAAGAAAATCCTTAGTGTAGCTAGAGTGGCTCTTAATTGTATGGAAAAATAAAATTTTCTGATTTAAGAAACGCATACCTCCCAATTCTTTTCCTTCTTATGAATAAACATCATGTGTGAAGTTTCAAATCGATGCGATAAGTATAACCTGGCGCTCAAGTGAGTGAAAGCACTCTGTATTTCGAAAAGAGAGACAATTTGACATGACGAGAAATTATTGAATTTTTTTGTTATATTAGTTAAATAAATTTTTATATGATTTTAAAATAAGCAAAACACCCTGTTGTTAAAATTTTTACACTTCCCCACCGGTTGTTAAAACAAACCCCACAAAATAAAAATCGATTATAGACCATGATGATGGATGAATGTAAACTTAGATGAAAGTAATCTTAAGTAATTAAAAAATAATAAAATTCACGATTTTCGACATTTTGTTTGTAAAAGAAAACTATTCCAAACAGTATTTTCACAGCTAAGAGAATTTTAAATTTAATTTGCTGTAAACGTGTAAACTCAGCAAAAGCTGAAAGAGGATTTAATCATTTTAATCATTAATAATATAATTGACGAAACAAGAAATAGATTATTTTTAGTGAACAGAACAAGTAATTTAATGACAATTAATCTAATGGGATAATCTTTCAAAGATTTTGAAACTAAGTAACATGTTAAATCAGGCTAAGAGAATGACATTATTTGGCCAGTGATAGCAGAGTAAAACAAATAGTTCCCAATACAGCAAAATTTCAATTAAAATATAATGTGAAAATCATTAGATTTTAAATTCGATCGCTCAATAAAACTGAAAATAAGATTAATATAGTGAATATTATTTTTTATTTGCCTACTATTTATCTTTACCTTCTTTGTTTATTACTTTTTTTGACTGTACCCGTTCTTAAAAATTTTCAATATCTCTCTCTCGGACATTGTTGAATTTTAAGTCGATTTATGATTAAATCCCTAGGCCTCCAGCATTTATTCTTGCCCCCCCCCCCCACCCCTATTTAAAAAAGTACTCCTCCCATTTTATTCACTTTTAAAGAAGTAGAAGAACTTTTATTACCTTTTGTTGAAGTTATAAGACTTAACCGTTTTTATTTTTAGCAAAATGCAACCATTTTTAACCCCCCCACCCAGAAATTTCAATGACGCAGTCTGCGTCTTAACTTCTCCAGCCAGTGGGCACCCCTGATTTATTTAATATATTTTTCACACAAGGTATTATAACTATTATTCAACTTTTTTATTTATCATTTTAACAAGTCAAATGATTTAATAACGTTTAAGGAGTTAGGTGTTGGTTCTAGGTGAAAGATTTTAATATAATAATCAAACTTGAGCAAGATGCGAGGTAGGTTTCACAAAAGAAATAAAACAAAATTGAGTTTTGTTTTATTTCTTTTTTTGTGAAACCTACCTCGCATCTTGCTCAAGTTTTATTATCAAATGAATTAATTTTCATTAAAATAATAACTTCACCTCCCTTGAAAGTCGGGTTAGACTTATTGATTTGATCGACTTAAAATTTCAGACTCCGTTTTTTTACTTTAAATAGAAAAAAGTAAAAAATAGGGAGATGCATTTCACAGATGGTTACTTCAAAAATAAGGGCCACGCTAGTGTAGTCATATTTTGAAACAAAATGGACATTATATTTGTTTAAATATTTAAACAAAATAGTTTAGAAACTTAGTAGATACTCCCTGAAAATTAAATCTACTTAGTCGCTTTCGAATTTGAGAATTATAGTGAAATTTTAAAAATGAATCAAAAAATCTTCAGATTCATTTAGTAAGTCATAAGATGATATATTATAAAGAATAGAATAAATAAACTTCTCCCTTCATAAAGCATGAGGGCAGCAAGAGTAGGTATAAGAAACCCCTCTCCACGATTCTTGACTTGGTCTGGTTTACTTTTTAGCCACATTCCATTCACAGCATCCAAACGACGATCTCCAAATTTTTTCACGTTGTATTCAAATATTGTTTGTTAAGATGAGGTCGTATTTTCCTGAAAAAAAAAATAATAAATAAAAATATTTTACATTCAAAATATTCTCGATTGTCCAAAGAAACCTCCCAAACATATCATTCGACTCAAACTCACTAGAATTCAGGGATAAAATTTCAATGCTAGGCGTAACTCTAGGGTCTGACCTTTCATGGAATGACCATATCTCAACCACTGCTAAAGCTGCAGCGCGCAAGCTTGGTCTCCTATTTAGGTCTAGACGCTGTTATACTCCCAATCAACTTCTTATACTGTATAAGGCTCAAATTCGTCCCTGTCTCGAATATGGCTCTCATCTGTGGAGGGGTGCCTCCAAGCTATACTGGATGCAATTCAGAAGCGAGCAATTAAAACTAATAGGAGAGCCGGCTCTAACCAACTCACTCGACTCCCTGGCTCACCGAAGAACCGTTTCTGTCCTTTCCCTGTACTACAGATACTATCACGGTGTCTGTTCAGTCGAGCTGAAATCAATTATCTCCCCTAATGCCCTCTTTACGAGAAACACGCGGTTTTCAAACGCTCAGCACCCCTTCGCTATCAAATTGGATAGAAGTCGAACAAGAGCTTTCGCCAACTCTTTTATCCCTATGATCTCCAGAGACTGGAACTCGCTTCCTGCCACCATCTTTCCCGCGACTTATAACCTTAAGCTATTTAAGACCCGTATCCACAGATACCTTCGAACCCCGCCCAGCCCATAAAATTATTTCTTCTTCTTTTCACGACGGAGGGACCAATCCAGGCCTTTAGGGGTTGCACCTTTTTGCTGTAACTCCTTCTCTCATCATTTTCATAAAAAATTATTAATATAACCTCCTTATTCTTCTTTTCAATCTTGCATTATTAAAAGAGAAAGAAAAAATTTATTATTCTTATATTTCGGGCCTAGTCGAACCCATCTTCAGTTACCTAACACAAAACACTTTTACTTTACACAATTCTTTTATATATCACAAAACTTTTCTTTCTCTTTTAATAATGCAAGGTTGATAAACAGAAACATTCTAAATTATATTTAGATGATCCCAATAGCTAACAGGTATTTTAAATAAATTATGGAATATTTAATAAGAATATAACAAGACAGGACTGGGCCGGACCGAAGGTAGTTCGAACTCTATTACGATAATGCCTGTTCAAATTTTGCGAAATTTAAAAAATGATCATCTATAATCAGTAGTTTTTAAGGAATTTGGTGTTGATACTTGGTGAAACATTTTTTAAATTATTGATAAAAAATACTCGGTAGGTTTCACATTAAGATATAAAAATAAAAGGAATTTATTTTTGGAGAGACTTTAATCTCGATATATATTTCGGGTGGCTAACCCATTTTCAGGAGCAACAGAAAGTATATATATATGTAAATTTGAAACCAGCGCACAGGCCATCAGCGCTAGCAGCGACCTCAACGGACAGAGGAGAACAGAAGACACAAGATCCCTCATTCAATATATATAGAGTTTATTAAATAAACTTTAGAATAATATTTCTATGTAAAATATATAATTATATAATTCATTTACTCAAAGAATAACTAAGGACTTTAAATTTTGATTTGTAATTTTGTTTTGTCTCAGGATTTTTCTTTGGTAAATAAAAATTGATTCGGCTAAAAAGGAGAATCAAAATTTAAAGTCCTTAGTTATTCTTTGAGTAAATGAATTATATAATTATATATTTTACATAGAAATATTATTCTAATGTTTATTTAATAAACTCTATATATTGAATGAGGGATCTTGTGTCTTCTGTTCTCCTCTGCCCGTTGAGGTCGCTGCTAGCGCTGATGGCCTGTGCGCTGGTTTCAAATTCTATTTACGAAGTAAACCTTTCAAAGCAGGGTAAAAATAAAACTCTATTCCATATAAAGAAGTTACTACCCTATCTACACAATGCGGGGAACGACCCGAGAGGGGGAGATGTAAATTTGAAACCAGCGCACAGGCCATCAGCGCTAGCAGCGACCTCAAAGGGCAGAGGAGAACAGAAGACACAAGATCCCTCATTCAATATATAGAGTTTATTAAATAAACATTAGAATAATATTTCTATGTAAAATATATAATTATATAATTCATTTACTTAAAGAATAACTAAGGACTTTAAATTTTGATTCTCCTTTTTAGCCGAATCAATTTTTATTTACCAAAAGAAAAATCCTGAGACAAAACAAAATTACACATATATATATATATATAATATATAATAATATATATATATCGAGATTAAAGTCTCTCCAAAAATAAATTCGTTTTATTTTTATATCTTAATGTGAAACCTACGAAGTATTTTTAACCGACTTCAAAAAAAGGAGGAGGTTCTCTATTCGATTGAATTTTTTTTTTTTTTTTTTTTTTGTGCCTATGTTACCTCATATCTCCGCCAATTGTCAACCGATTTTGAAAATTTTTTTTGCATTGGGTCCAGTCTAGCTTCCGATTGGTCCCATTTTTTTTCGAATTTTTTTCATAGGTATTAGACCTTTTTTATTAGGTTTTATTAGGTTTGTTTAGACCTAACCTCTTTGTTTATGAACCGATTTCGATGGTTCTTTTTTTATCCGAAAGGGGGTGTCTTAGGGATGGTGTCATATTAATTTGGTCAAGTTCTGATGATATAATCACTATTAATAACATCACTAAAAAGAAAAATAAAAATTTTTAAGAAAAAAATAAAAACCGACTTCAAAAAATTAAATGCAACAAATATAAAAATACACTAAAAGGTATAAAATAATTATTATCTTATTTAGTTACAACTAAACGACGAAATATTAACACGAAATTACTTTTTGAAGTTGGTGCCAAACATATACCTTTTATGAATCGCACTCGACGGATCTTACTTAGTACGTTTGGCGGGTACGCTCGCTTATAGGTATAGTTTGTTTGGCACCGACTTTAAAAAGTAATTTCGTGTTAATATTTCGTCGTTTTGTTGTAACTAAATAAGATAATAATTATTTTATACCTTTTAGTGTATTTTTATATTTGTTGCATTTAATTTTTTGAAGTCGGTTTTTATTTTTTTCTTAAAAATTTTTATTTATCAAATAATCTACAATCAGATTCATTTATTCCAAGAAAAACGCACGTCATACATGCTAGCTTGACGGTACTTCATTGCTTTATTATAATATATAGGCGATGACAAGCATAATACATATAGATATTAGGTTGTTTCAAAAGTTTTGTCTGTTTTAATGTCATGTGTTTTTGTAGCTCCATATCTCAATAAATATTTATTCTACTGTGTCGTGGTATATACTGATCGATAGAGAATTTTATACTCTATACATTGATGCTGTTCATTTTTTTCCAAATTTTAATTTTTTGCCTTTTTTCAGGTTATTACTATATGATGTCGTTAAGCGATTTTAGGCCCAATTTTTCTCTACGAATTCAAATTGAACCAAAAACGCTGCTATTAGGATTAAAAACAGCCCGAAAAATTAACCAGTTTCGAGGTCTGTTCTTCTTTGCTTTTGCGCAACCAAAAAGATCCTTTTTTGGATCGGATCGTCACGTTTGATGAAAGAATAATTTTTAAGAAAAAATAAAAACCGACTTCAAAAATTAAATGCAACAAATAAAATACACTAAAAGGTATAAAATAATTATTATCTTATTTAGTTACAACTAAACGACGAAATATTAACATGAAATTACTTTTTGAAGTTGGTACAAAACAAACTATACCT